>WNWK01048916.1:0-13378 GCA_009830355.1 Cherax destructor | reverse complement strand
TGGGTAATAATTATATATAGGTCCACTTATTCGTCACTTCTGTGATATTTTAATAGCGACTTGTTCCTATCAGATAACTTTCATAAGACACCTAAAACGGAACATATTAAACTATTTAATATCTTCGTTTTTTTTCTTGCCTAGTAATATTTATAAAAAGCTAGAACATCCTAATAAAGTGTAAAATTATATAATAACTGAGAACAGTGAAGTGCTGTAATGTTTCCCTCGAAGTGCAGTACACTGTATAAATGAAATGTATCTCTACTATTTAGAATAACACCCTCCACAAATATGGAAACAACAAAATGGGAAACTGTTGTCATCTTGTGATTAAATTTAGTTGTACGTACATCAGCATAAAAATGTTTAGTTACTCCGAGGAATAATGTATACAGTCTTTATATATTACATTTAAGTATCTCTCCATACAAACCAAGTGTCACAAATCTCACATAGGACACAATGAACATGCTATGAAAACGCGAAGTGTGGGAAATCAGAGAAGTCAACTGATTTCACGTAACCGTTACGGAAGAGGAAAAAGATTAAGGCAGCACCGGACGTGGTTCTACAGAACCGTTAGGTAGATAGAACGTAACTGGAACTAGCTAGAACCTAGATAGTACCAATCACTAAGAGTAACATTGCCACTACAGAGGCCTCTGTTCCGTGGAAGTAACATACTACATTACGTTGTCAGTAGCAGTTAGAGACAGCTAGCTAGTTAGGCACCAAATGGTTTTGTGTAATGAAAATAGCGTTCAGTTTGATATCTTTATTATGCACCCCATACCCATCCTGTGGGCGGTAGTCAAAAGATTACAGAGGTAATAATTCCAGGGACTGCCCCCGTTTTGATAGCTGAGCAAGTTACAAAGGTAATGAACTAACAAGCTACAAATGTAATGAACTCACAAGCAAAGGTAATGAAACATGTAAGTAAATTTACTTACGTTTATACGGTTACAATCATGAACAAATTTAACGCAAGAACACTTCACTAGTCTACACCCGGTCACAACTGAATGAGTTTTGGTGCAAATTTTATTGTTGGGTCACACACACACAAATATACATACACATTACATATACACATACACACACATACACATACACACAATATAATACACACACCGACGGGGCCAGGAGCAGATGACCCCTGCAACCACAAATAGGTGAGTACAACAGGCCCAGCTTCAATCGACATGTGCACAGGACAAAATGGCAATCAACACGCACACACACACACACACACACACGCACAGCCCCCACAGCCCCCGGTGGCCTAGTGGTAAAGCTCTTGCTTCACGCATGGAAGGCCCGGGTTCTATTCCCGGCGGGGCGGAAACATTTCGAAGTGTTTCCTTACACACATACACATACACACACATACATACAACAGGCCTAGTGTCTAATCGACATGTGCCTAGGACAAAATGGTAACTAACTAACTAACACACGTTACAGCCCCCGGTGGCCTAGTGGTAAAGCTCTCGCTTCACGCACGGAGGGGCCGGGTTCTATTCCCGGCGGGGCGGAAACATTTCGAAGTGTTTCCTTACACACACTCACACACATACATACAACAACAACAGGCCTAGTGTCAAATCGACATGTGCCTAGGACAAAATGGTAACTAACTAACTAACGTGGCAATGCTTTATTTACAGGGATCAAGCGGCGGTGTGAATTCCGAGGGGTCAGTAATGCCCGATGGGGAAGGCCGTTATAAAACACTATGCTTACAACGGCATCTTGTAACATCACCACAACAACACCTAACCACCGAATACACATACACCCTGTTCTTGTTGACTGAATCAGCGTTTGTTACAAGAATCCAGTGGGTACACACGGGGTCAGTAAAAGTGCTAGATGGGAAAAGCGTAGTAGCACCTGTCTAGCGGTCAGAACAGACAGGGTGATCAAACACCCAGATGTACAGCCACACTGACCGACATTTATTGGACGGAGTCTGAGTCATAAAGCTGTCAGCTCCACTCATCTGTCAACTACAACTGTTCCCACAATAGCTCTAGTCTTTGCTGACTCATAAGTCACCATGGCTACGTTAAATAATTTCAGGCTCAGCCTACCCTGTAAGCAAGCCTTCATCACGAGAGTGATTAATGCCTGCAAAACATTGATCCAGCGTAATCCAGTTGATTACTTAGAATTTTTTTTTTTTTTTTTTTTATATTTTATTGAAATCTGCGTATACAAACATCATGACATAGATATTACCTTTTACATAAGAATTTCCCAAAACCAAAACAACTACAAGCCAACTTCCCCACACCAAATGCTTAGTACCAAATATAATATTACATCACACTCCATGGTTCCTTCCTTTTCGCTATAACAGACGAAATATATACCAACCAATCAATAAGTTCTACGAACGCTTCAAGGCACACCAGAAACAACTACAATCTCATCCTTATACAGCACCCCCTCCTCCAAGATCGTTCACGCATTGTTATGCCATAAGACAAAACATAAAACCACAAAACAATGACCACACAAGGAATGAATACATATATATACATATTACCCATGACACACCGTATATAAAAACATATATACCTTCCCAACCATGGGTTACATTAAACACAGTATATACCTGATAACTACATATCCGTCCTATTCCCCAAAAATTTACAACCACCAAGCCCCATATACTTGGCCACCTTTAGTATACTTCTGATCTATACAAATAACATGATATAACAAAATATAGACAAGAAGAGATATACACTTTTATAAAGAACTACCCATATACCCCACATGCATACCCCCTTGGACACAACCCAAACAAGAAAACATAACATGAACCACCAACACACAAAATGCATATTTTATATAATGATTCTGCCTTTTCAACACAAAACACAGAAAACACAAACATAACAAAAATAACTTACTTCCAATAATGACCTTACACAGAAGGCCCAAAATTATGAAATCAATGATAACAACCTTGTATGCATTTATCCAAAATCAGAACCAACCTTCGGCATAGAAGGTTCTCATACTCAGAGATGTACTAAGCACAAACTACCCCAGCCTCTTCCCCACTGATTACACCTCCCCACCTAACGGTTCCACCTAAGAACCCCCAACCCCTTACCTACATCACACATTCCCCACTACTTTACCCATCCCCGTTCACCACCCCAACCCATCCCCCTCCTTCCCCACTAACCTCCTCCCCACGCCCTTAACCCATGCACTGTCTTTCCCTCGATAAGGCTGCAAAAGCCCCATCCCACGCCCTACCATATAATTCCCTGTTCCTACACTTAGTCCTATAAAAGCCGCCCAAGCCCCAATACGGCCCTCCCTCCTTTCCCTAAATCCATGAAATATAAAATAATCCAATCCAAATAAGACAACCCTCGATGTGTCCAAATGCCCCAGGTCCAAACTCAGCGCCTCAGAACCAAACCTCCCTTTCCCCCACCTGTCGAAACCCCCAAACCATTCTTCTCACCTGAATCCATCAAAAAATAAAGAATGATATGCCGTTTCCAGTTTCCCAATCCGCAAACCCCATCGGCTACCAACCCATGACGTATAATTGAGTCTAGAAGCCAAACCCTGCAAAACCTTATCCTACCTCTCCCTAGGATGTAACTTAGCTTTTGAAACCACCCATATTCTTGCCAATCATACAGGGGATAAACCCCTCCCCCTGCACCTCCCTCCCCTCCAAGCCCAACCATCCAACCTACTAACCCTACTGCCCCCGGTCTTTCATCACCATTAACCCTCGTAAAATTGCCTCCATACCAATATATCCTTCCTTCCCCCACCACCTGGCACCTCCCCTTACTAACCCCCACTCTTCTTCCCCTCCCCCCCTGATAGAAATTATGCCTCACAAACACACTTGTAATCACACCTCAACGGTATCAACCCTATCCCACCCCACTGCTTTTTCCACTACCTCCTACTTAGCCAGTGCCCATGCCCCATACGAACCTTAAACATTACTCAACAAAGTTGCACATCCACCTCCAAGAGAGGATATACCAGCCCTAAACCATAATTTGTTATACACCAACACATTTATAACAATAACTCTTGAAATGCACCCTTTCCCCCCCACTCCCCAGCCCCTCATCCTTCCAATTGCCGATCCACCACCATCCTTGAATTCACCTCCCCGCCACTACCTCATCTGACTAAAACTATAGATATCTTAATCATTTTACACAATTCCAACCCCTCCGCAACCCCAACGTCCCCAGACCAACTTCCTACCTCCAAAAATTAGACTTCCCCCATTAACCCTCATCCCTGTTCCCCTCCCAAAACGTTCTATCAAATCATTCAACTTTCTAATTGCCACCCTTCCTAACCAACACCGTGGTGTCATCAAATAACCAACCATGCCACCCACCACCTCCCTCTCAGACCCTCCCTCAACCCCGCCTACCAAACTGTAAAAAGGGTCCTGCAAGGGAAAGGATTCACAGAGGACAACCCTGTCGCAGACCCCCCGATTTCCACTGCCCTTCCCACCTTCCCATTAATCGCACTCGAAAAACCACCTGCATACAATGTTTCACCCACCTTACCACCCCTTCCCAAAACCCTGCCTCCAATATTGTTTAACATTTTCATCAACCCTGTCATATGCTCCTGCCAATCCAATCAACACCCCTCCTCACTTTTTCAATAAATGCTTATTGCCGATGCCCTGTACGAATATCCTTTTCCAGGACCCCAAATTGACCCTTGCAAACCCACCTAAACCCCTTTTGATCCTATTTGCCAAAATCTTTGCAAAATTTTGTAATCCGCCCAACAAAGCCAGACCCCTATAATCACTTAAGCCCTCAGGAGAATCTCCTTCGCCACTAATACTACTACCCCAGTCCTCATTGATTCCCCCATGAAACCATCCTCCTCAACCCATTAAACAACCTCACGAGAACCCCTTTTAAACCTCCCAATGAGTTACGTACAAATCTCCGGCAACCCATCGATCCCAGGTGACTTCCCCAACCTCAAACCCTGCACGGCTTCCCAAACCTCCTCCTCCAAAATTCTGCCCCGCACTCTCTTCCTCCTCCACACTCAAGAATTCCCTATGCCCTGCAATAACCCTTTTGTCTTTCCACCTGATTAACATTCCTTCCTGTATTGAACACGAAACCATCCTTCCGTACCCCCATGCCCTCCGTCGTTCTTAAACCCTCCCTCCTGGTACCCATCCACCCCTCCACTTTCAAAGACGAAATTAACATCCCCCTCCTACGTTTCTCAAAATTCCTTAAACCACCTTTGAAGCCTTATTTCCCATAAAACCTCCTCCATACCACTCCTAACCCTAAGGCATGAAACCGTTCCTCTTGTAAACCCGTAACATACCCCTCAATTCCACTACCTCTGCCGTTCTCCTCCCCCCCAATCCCCTGCCTGACAATCACGTAACAACCCTCCAAATATTTCTGATACCCAAACCTACTCCTGCTATCTTCCCTACCAACCCACCCATAAAACTTCCTAATTTCCCTTTCCCTCTCCATCCACCATCTGACAATCCCATTTGACACCCCCACCCCCCTTCCACACCCCTCCCCACCATCTTCGAACATCTCAGCCCCTTCCCTCTTCAATAATCTCGATTCAATTTCCAAAACTTTATACACACTACTGCCCCGTCCACCCTCTTCAAACAACACTCCCTCTATGATCCGAAAAACCCACATCGACACATTCCACCTCCGAACATCCACCGCCCTTGTCACATATATTCTGTCCAGTCGTGCTGCATAATCCTTCCTCACAAAGGTATATTCCACCATTTCTCCCCCGTCCCCGACCACGTCTACCACTCCCACTGCCCCCAACACACCCTCAACGACCCCAACACACCCCCACCCCGTGGCTCGACGTCTCTAATCCGAATCACACAATTCCAATCTCCAGCAATTATAGACACTTGAGGCAAACCTCGGACAGCATACGCCAACTCATTGTTTACAAAATCATCCTTTAGTCTCCTATTGCTTATAGCTGGCATATATACCCCAGGAAACTCACCTGTACTCCACCCCAATCCCCGTTTACTTAACTATTCTACCACCCACATCCTCCCAAGACTCTAAAGTGAATGGACATAACTCACTGACTCCTACCAACACCCCCTTTAAATGCCCGTGCATCACACGCAAAAAATCCTATACCCCTTTATTACTAGCTCATTACCCTTCCTATAATTATGCTCTTGACAAAAGAAAACATCAACTTTCCACCTCCGCAAAGTTACCTCCACCCATTTACGTTTCACCTCATTCCTGAGGCCATTCACATTAAATGTTACACACCTGAGGTAAGACTGGGGTTTGCCCTTTGGCTTCAGTACTTCTTTTCCATTATCATATGTCCTTCCCCATCCTTCCCCTCCTACCCTCCCATCCTCCTTTACTTCCCTAGCACCCCCAGTCCCCTTTTGACCTACCTCCTTTCCCTGCACCACATCTGCCCACATTTTTTCCCAGGCCTTTGTGCAGCTGTCAACAAGTCATCCTCAGACTCCTCCCCCGGCCTTTTTCCCGGACTCCCTTTCTCCTCAACTAACTCCATTTCCTCTTCCCTATGAACCTCTGCTACTACCACAGATACCTGAACGTTATTCACTTCCCTACACATATCATTCTCAACAACAGCCTCATTTTGATCATTCTTGAAATCACCTCGCTCCAAAACAGAAACTTCTTCCATCGACAAATTATCTCCCTGTATGAACTTCTAAGTCCTTCAAAATTCTGCCTCCTCCCCATGCATCCCTGATGATCAGCAACAGACGCCGTACTATGTTCCTCTAATGCCCAGACGACACATTACCCTCGCCTCCCATCTCCCTTCCACCTGCTCCACCTCCTCGCCCACGACTGACGCACCATGCCCCCCCCTGCCCGTCGTCCACACGTTGGTCTTCTGTCAGAATTGTTGAAACCTCCTTGGGTCTCACGTCCTCGTCCACACTCGCCTCACTCGTCCTTTCCCTCATTACAGTCCCCGCCAGGTGTCCCTGCTGTCCGCATAACCGACAGGTTCGAACCTGCCCAACATATGTAACATACACCGCGTGCGAAAACCAGTCATTATTACATAAGAAGGGATCTCCTGACGTAACGTCATCTTGACGGAATACGTCCCCCCAACATCCCAGCATAGGGCCCCTTCGCCCACCTGCCAACAGTTACTGCATGAACAATGCCATATTTCTGCATGGCTTCAGTAATGTCACATTCTCCCGCCTCAAAAGGCACATTCTTCAGCTTCACCCACTTGTAGGTGGCTGACACATCATGGACACATACCCAAGGCCTGATAACACCACCAACCTCTTGTCCTGAAACGATCCACGATCCTATGATACGCCGCCGAACACGCAAACTTCACAAACAGCCTCCGCTCCATTGAGGGATATCCCGTATAATTGGAATGGTCCACTCCCAGCACATCACGCAGAATCGCAGGTAGAACAATATCCGCGTTGGACGGTACACTGCTCCCTGTAGAATCTCTCCAACAGTATTAACCCCCCCAGCCCTCCGCCATGACAGTGAAAATAAAATTTCACGATGCGGCCACCAGAGGTCACGACGAGCACCCGCACACAACCAGGGCTGGGCGTTGAATCAAATTACTTAGAATTAGATACTAACTTAAATCTACTGGGGATGAGGCAACGAGCCTACACAGTAGCGTATGAGCAACTCGAGGACAAGCTGATGAGTTCAGAAGACGAACTGAACTGAATGACGTTCAGGAACGTTATGCTGAAAGGGAAGAACATTTCCTTGAAGCGACCTGTCGCTTTAAATGAGCCCTTAGGCAAAGGGACCACAGTGGGCAGGTTGCTTCCACCACCCCCTCCCAGGGGCCATTAAACCAGGTCCCTCAACCACAAATGCTACTACGATTGCCTCAAATAAAACTGCCCACGTGTGACAGGCAGGAATTTGAAGAGTTCTTAGCGAGTTTCTGGTCGCTACCTGACAGTAGGTCCGACACTGATGATCCGACTAAGTTCAATTACTTGAGAACTCAACTGAGGGGAGAAGCTTATGACTTATCAAAGGTCTTGATATCACAGGTGCTAATTACCAGCACCTGTGATATCAAGGTGCTCGTAATTAGCAGCACCTTGATATCACTGTAATTAAGTCATAGAACTTAATTACTATGATAAGAATCGGATTACATCCAAACACGTCTACAGGTTGGTTGATCTCACCTCCTTCACACTGCTTATCAGAGTTACAATCATTCAGAATCTCTCTGGATAACTATCTTCGGTCTCTGGCCTCTTACGAAAACGTGAGAGTGACTGGGGTTTCGGTCCCATTGTAGAGAGGAACTGCCAGAGAAGACTCTAAAACACCTGAATCTACAATTTGTTAAACGAAGATTCACCTGTGCTGAGATTAGTGAAGGCCAACAGCATATTGTGGCCTGTATGCAAACTAATACTAGGCATGTTAAGCAACCACCTGACAGGTCCTCACCAAAGCACCACCACCTAAGATGCCACCTGTCAGTAGACACTATGCTAACGACAGTATGACAGTGGGTGTGTTCTCAGTTGCAACACAGAATAACAAAGGGGAAATTAGGAATAAGGGTAGGTGGAGGAAGTCTACCCCACCTGTCACCATTCGTACTCCGAAATGTCTCCTCTGTTACGGCAAGCACTGGGCTCCATCCTGTGATAAGTTCACAACAGTACCCACCTAAGAAGAGAGGGTCCAGGAACTGAGACTGTTACAAGTGCCTGGGTGATCACCCAAGAATTGGCTGCAATCCTCGACATTTAACCTGTTGGAAATGTAGAGGTAATCATAATACTATAGTTTGTCCCCACTTCCATACTCGCATAGAAAATGAGAAGAAGCATGTCACAGATGTCACAGCCTAGAACTGTTAAACTTACAATGACCGCCCTGACTACCTTCGGTCAAGCAGCGTTGCCAGTAACATGACTTACGTTACTGAATAAGCTTCTGGGCACAGAAGTGATTGCGTTGTTTGATCAAGGAGCATAGAAGTTTTTAATCCGCTGAAGTACATTACGTGAACTTGGTGTGACACCATATGACAAAATATTCTTAGATTTGACTGGATTTTTCCAGGGCCCTAGCTAACGATCATACGATCTAGCCAGGGTCACAGTAGCCAGTTACAAACTATCAGTACATTAGTAGCAGACCAGCTTTCTGACAGTATACAAATGAGAGGCTTGCAGAATGCCATTGCTACATTAAAGAAAGCCAGTGCAGGACATACTGACCTTAACTTTAAGTCTGACCGGGTCGGGCCAATATTATTATTATACTCAAAAAGAAGCGCTAAACCACAGGGGTTATATAGCGCGGCGGTCGGGCCAATAGACCTATTAATTGGAGGTGAACACTACAGCAAATTTGTGCAAGGAATGACAAAACAGTGAACATTCGCAGTTTATATCTAATGTAAATGCAAACGAGTAATAATACTCTTACCTACAGATTTCAGGACACCAATGTCGTTACCGTGAATGTAGCCGGAGTGAGGCGCCTCGGGCTGCTCACTAGAATCACAGAAACTGTGACTTTGTTCTGAAGCTCATTAATGATTTAGATGTAACTACAACCTCGAGTAATCGACGTTAAAAATATCTAGGTTTAAAGTAGACACGTTAGCTCAATTAATGACAGTTGAAGCAGCATCGTGCTTAATTTGTGTGTTCAAAATCACATTCTCTTGGCACCAGTTTTCATAACAGTCCTTTCTGATGATATTATTATTTATAAGTCAAAAATGGTCTCCAATATAAATATATGCATTATGATAGATTATCAGCATACTTTAGTTAATCCGTTTTAATAATAGGATGGCGAACTTTAATTGAATATAAGTGAAGTGAATTTTACTATTTAATACAATAAATATATAAACCATATAAACAACTACCCAAAACAACAACTGCATTATATAACTCGGTAAAACCATCATCACACAAAAATATATCTTGGTCATATATATATATATATATATATATATATATATAATATATATATATATATATATATATATATATATATATATATATATATGTGTGTGTGTGTGTGTGTGTGTGTGTGTGTGTGTGTTTGAGACCAAGAATCGCATTTTTGCCGATGTAGAATGAATTTCAGCACAGACGAACTTGAAAAAAATATTAATTAGCTTACAAATGTCTAATTAGCAGAATAATAAACTCACCTCATTTACAGTGCATATGAGTTGTATCGAAAGTTAGTGACGTTAATGCTTGAAGTGTGAGAAATGTTCTAGAGTCAACAGGTGGCAACAAGGTCAGCTGTCTACAGTGTGGTTATATATATATAGTGTACTGTACTCCAACAACGGTGTAGTGTGGTGTGCAGTGATTGTATTCTGTAGCAAGAAGGTACAGAAGCATCAACCATGAGGACTCTGGTGCTTATGTTAGCGTTCTTGTGGGGCACCTCAGCCCAAGGTAAACACAAGCCCGATGGATAAGGCAAAAATGTGTTATCCTGTGGTACAACATTCTATGATGTCATTCCAGTTAGTCTGCTGTGTTAAATTCCATCGACTGTTCATTCATTAGGGAAAATCAAGTGACCATATGACCCGCTCAATTGAGCATTAAGAGCAGTGTAAACATTTCATTAATATCTTCATCTATTCACTTATACCACGACTAATTTCTAAGGTTAGGGATTTAACTATCGGTCTATATACACATTATTACATTATTATTTTATCCCTGCCCTCAGAGGAATGCAACCTCGCGAGATGGAAGGGGAATTGTGTGTGTCTGCGACGCCTCTTTCTGTGACGAGCCGGGCATCATTGACTTTCCTGACGAAGGTAGCTTTACCGTCGTCACCAGCAATGAGGAAGGTCTCAGGTTTAACGTAGAGACTTTCCCTGTGGCCAGCGAAGAAACTCCAGGTGAGTAGTGACTATCTGGATACATTAGATCGTTTTCTCGTTTTTCTAGTACTGAAAGGATCACGTTTATTAAACAATGATGGTAACATGCTTGTATGTGTGAAGAACTTCCTTAAGGAAAGAGGATAATTTCTCTCAAGGTGCCAACCTATTACTGCAACCTTAGTTGTTATTAACAATAATTACCATCAGACACACCCTTAATTAAGCATGCTTACAAATTATATTAAAAACTGTACACAAACAAAAACAGAATAATGAGTTCAAACAAAGTTTTAGAAACAACCCTATCCTGGAGAATTAGTTTCTATGTATATGTTACTGTATTAAAAGTAAATGTCAGAAAACATAAAAAAAGCAAAGCTTTATAATTGTATCAGTGTTCCATATATATATTTGTTATGCATCTACTCAAAGAACAATGTCCACTCAACACCTGTATAAAATATAAAACCCATGTACAAATTATTTACACCCACAGTTACTTAGACCGACACAGGGTGGCATGTTCGGACATATGCCACAGATAAGACCTGCACCAGATAACAAACAATAGCAACAATATCTGTGTTCTTGCCAGATGCTGTGTTGGTGACGGTGAACCGTGATGACGTGTACCAGACAATGCTGGGCTTCGGCGGAGCCTTCACCGACTCCGCAGGTCTCAGCGTTGTCAGCCTTCCCAGCGAGGCCCAAGAATACTTCCTCAGGTAAAGGCCTTCACGCTGGTACCTTCTCGTTCTGAGATTATACTCTACAGCGCTACTAGATGTTGTGGAAATCACAAACAGGTAAATCCGTATTTTGAAAAAGCATTCATTCTTTTGTTGTGTCTCGGCCCAGACGGTGAACACGGCTGCATTACCTGATCACCATAACTAAATGACCGTCTGAAATCTACAAACACAGTTTTTTAGCTCCCGTCGTTATGCCGAAAATCTAAATTTTCAGAAAATCGGCAAATTTGATTCAGGTGATACAAAATTTCACATAGCTAATTAAATATTAATTGGTGAGAATACTTATTTCCTTGACGCGCATAAGGTACAATATGAAAATCTCTTGTCGTCAGATACTGTTTATTTTAATATCCAGCAGTTTTAATTTTGCTAATGTAGTCATGACCAGGTCGGGAACGTTCTTGACTAACGTATCTTAAAGATAACTTGTATTAACACCTCCCCCTTCTCATTTCTTTACAAAATAGGCAGTTTTTAATTCTTGCTGTACTTACATTCTCTGTGTTGTATTATGTCCTTCAATCGTTCTACAACATATTAAAATACAGATTAAAAAATATACCTAGTTTATACATGACATTATTTTACCTACACAAGCTCAAACAAATATAGTTGGTTATACAACTTTAAAAGTGGAATTAACAGCTGCAAAAAATTTCCAATTTTAGTGTATATAAATGTTTAGATGAATAAAATAAACATCGTTCAGTACTATTCACACTACAGTATAAACGACTGTTCTCATAAGGTGGAACATATGTCTAGCAGTCTACGCATTATAGTCATATTCATGGGAAACACTAAACCCTGGCGGTACAGAGGGTGGAGGTAAATCAGGTTTGATCCGAGGAAGGGAAGGGGTTAGCATCAAGGTACACCCTTGGTGAGTTGTTCGTATAATTCAGAAGATAATTTGTCTCATTATTTACAATCGTAGATCCTACTTTGCTGAAGAAGGTAACGCATATTCCATCGGTCGCATCCCTATCGCTGGCGCTGACGCTCCACCAGGACTTACTCCTACGATGATGTCGAGGGAGACGTCGACCTTGTACACTGGAACCTGACTTATGAGGATTACGATTATAAGGTGAATACTGATGGAAAACGCTTTGTTAGGCAGTTTCACTTTTTTTTATCAAAACTAACGAATCGCCAAGTTCAGAGGTGGTTAAATGTTCTTGTATAGTCCTGTATCTCATCCTGATTATAATTCTGCATCATTTTGTCATGAGAGTTTAGTTGCCATGCTGAGGCTCCGGGTAAAGGTCAAAGAACAGCACCAGACAGTTATTAGTTAGGCTCAACGAAAGTCATCAATGTGTAAAAAAATAATTAAAGCAATATTTTTAGAAGGCAGTACTAAACCTGTAAGGGTCCGTAACATCTGAAAAATGGAACGTAATCAGAATTGATCAAACAGTTCGATAGATTCCGTTTCTTAGATCAAGAATCTTTCACCAGTATCAAGAAACCTCCTCCCCCCTTGAAGGGATAATATGAGCATTGGACAACGCTAAATTTTTCCCTTAGGAGCAAATTTTATAATATTCACAAAAAGTGAATACCAAATTTATTTAGAGAATGCAAAAGCATTTCTTTCTCACACTTGTGACAACATTTGTTTCCACAGATCCCACTGATCCTGGGGCCAT
>WNWK01048915.1:0-13379 GCA_009830355.1 Cherax destructor | reverse complement strand
GCTTATTTAGTAGTCACTCACAATAATCAGGCCCAAAACAATGAATTGTTAATAAATGTTTTGTATAAACTCCTGGGGTGATGTTCACTCAAGCGTAAACAATGATAGACTGCGTGACAAAATGTGAGTGGGTGGTGGCCTATGGCCTTTGTATGTGCGCGGCACTGGTGGACAGGTTCCGGACCAAGCACGAAACGGAGGAATCACACGAAAACAGAGGTAAATTTTTCCTGAAAAACTCCCGAAACTGAAACACGAAAACAGAGATACACGAAAATGGAGGGATGACTGTACTGATAACTGGTACACAAGCCCCTCCCTCAGTGATTTTTTGCGAGTGAACATGACAGATGTGTGCGGAACAGTGCGTGGAAATCGTAAGCATATGCCTAGGTTCGATGCAGGCACTCGTAGAGGTGAGGTGCAGGCGTTTGCTGCCAATGATATCATGGCATGACAAACGAGATGTCACACTGTTGTCATCAGTTCACCCTAATGAAATGGCAGACAGTGGCAGGCATAATAGAGACCAATGAACCCATTCTAAAACCTGCAGCTGTGATGGACTACACCCTCAATATGCGTTCAGTGGACAAATATGACATGCAGATTGGGTTTGCTGATTGTGTTCGAAAGAGTTATAAGTGGTACATAAAACTCTTTTTTCACATTCTGGACATTTATATGCTCAATGCTTATAATATTTATAAGTTAAAGACCACAAACAAACCACCATATGGCGAATTTTGTTTGTCTGTCATCAGACAAATAATCACCAAGTACCAAGGAACACTACCTGCAATAGAAAACCTCCCACAAAATTACCAACAACTACCCTCTCGTCTGAGGCATGGTGAACACTTCCTAATGAAACTGCCTGCTACTGCTTGCAAGAAAAAGGCTCAGAAGAGGTGCTATGTCTGTGCACATACAAAAAGACGCCCACAGCAACGCAAAGACACTCGTTTTATGTGTGAAGAATGTGAAACACCACTGTGCATGACACCATGTTTCAAAGACTTCCACAGGCTGCAGAACTTCTAGGAACATGTGCAGTGACTCTATATGTGTATATATATGATTGAACAATAGTAGTAAACAATATTTTACATTGTACATTTTTGTAAATATGTTTTGTAAACAAAATAATGAGAACAAACTTTATGCGGTTATTGTGTAATATTCAACAAGTGAATATTTGAAAAACAGCACTTATATTGGTCTCACAGGCCATAAAAGTTATTTGAAAAATAAAAATTAAAAACGATAAGAAAACAACTCGAAAAAAATAAATAACAGTTTACCGGCTGACCGGCAGTCAGCGATGTTGCCAAAAGCAGTTCAATTTCTGTCAACTTGAAGCCTCCGTATCTCCATAAGTAGTGATCGCAAAATTTTTTTGTTTAGCCTATTAGATTTAGAAAAAAAACTATCATTTCATAAGACATTTTTTTTTGTTTTTCCGAATATTTTTCAACCCTGAGAACAGGTTTCCGAGAAGGCCTGTCGACCCCCAAAGGGTTAAGCTAATCACTCTATTTCAAGACAGCTTTAGATCCTAGAATTTCAGATAGGGTTTTCCAGGTCTTTTTCATATCACTTTTTATGTCATGAAATCTGTTTTCATAATACAGTTTTTTAGACTTCCTTATTAGATTAGTTAGTATTGACGAGTAACTTTTTGTCAGATCCTTTGTTATTTCTTATCGATGCCTCGTTTTGGAGTCTAAAAGAGAACTTGTTATATTCCATTGGTTGTTTACAAATGTTTGTAGTGGGGGTAGTGGTCAGAAGTGTTGTCTGTGATTATCCCTGATTAAAGGGGAGCTAGTATATTTGTCCATATACTATGGTCAATTATGGTTGCACTTGTCTCAGCCTGGTTAGTTTTGTTATAACTAGTATGAGTAGTGTGTTGTTCATATTGTTGATGAAATCAGTTACTGGCTGGTCATCTGGTAGGCCAAGGTTGATGTTGAAGTCTCCGGCTAAGAGAAGGTGATGCTTGTTCATTTGGTTGTTTGTTATTAATGTCTTTAACCCTTTGACTGTTTTGGTTGTATATATACGTCTTACGAGCCACTGTTTCGGACGTATATACAGTGGACCCCCGGCTAACGAACACCCCGGAAATCGTACAATTATGTAAGTATAATATTGTAAGTGCTTGTGGAAGTGTATTTTTGGGGGTCTGAAATAGACTAATCTATGTGACATTATTTCTTAACCCTTTGGGGGTCAACAGGCCTTCTCGGAAACCTGTTCCTGGGGTCGAAAATTTTTTGTAAAAAATTTTTTTTTTCTTTTGTTGATGTCATTTACGCATCGGCGATTTCACCCATTTTGAGCCCTATTTTTGGCAAATTTCAATGTTTCACTCTACTAAAATTATAGCTATTTCGCTAGAACTCCATTTCTTCTATCGATTGAGTACAAGAAACCGCCTATTTACCAATTTCAACTACCCAAAATAGTGGTTAGAAAATGGCAATTTAGCCAATTTCACACAAATTTCAAACGATGCCAATTTCAAAATAGGGTCCAGAATAAACAAGACAGACATTCCTGGCACTAAAATAACATCTTCTCTGTTCATTAGTCATGTCTCCAGGCCCCTCTTACCTTACTTATGCTTTTCATTTTGAATTTTTATTCTCACAAAAAATAGAAGATTTACTGTTATATATATACAACTGCATCATTGTATAAATGGTATAAATAATATCAGAGTACTTGTGCATGAATATTAGACTCGTCAGTTGATGTATATTGGACGCATGGTGTGATTTGTTTACTCGAACATCGTCAAAAATCGAACATTTTCGCTACTTTGAGCTCAATTTCAATGTACTTGTCATTGTCAAACCAATCAAAATCATCTCTATTTCTATAACATATCTTCCATTCTATCAAATGAGACCAAGAAAACGAGAATACATCAATAAATACCATATGAAAATAGACTGCAAAGTCGCTGTTTTAAACGAAAAAAGTTTTTTTTCTCTCATTATGCAGTGTGTGGTGCAGGATTTTTTTTTATACTGCGCACACTGACCACATAGACCCATTCTTTCATATGTAGGGCTACCAGCTGTTTCCCACTTAATTTGAGGCTGCTAGAATTTACTCGTACTAGTACTGCACCAACCCCTGCTCGTAAAACATACTAGTACGGCACCGACCCCGAATGGGTTAAGGAAGTAAATTCGTTCGGTAATGGCACTTGAGCAGGCTTCTGGAATGAATTTTGTTCGTTAGCCGGGGGTCCACTGTATACTAAAAAATTCTAGCGGCTTCAAATCAAGCGGGAGAAAGCTGGTAGGTCCACATATGAGAGAATGGGTCTGTGTGGTCAGTGTGGGCTGTATAAAAAAAATCCTGCAGCACGCAGTGCATAATGAGAAAAAAAAACTCCGACTTTGAGGTGTATTTTCGTGTAGTATTTATGGTTGTATTCTCTTTTTCGTGGTCTCATTTGATAGAATGGAAAACATACTACAGAAATAGAGATGATTTTGATTAACCCTTTGGGGGTCGGTGCCGTACTAGTACGCGTAAATTCTGGCGGCCTCAAATTAAGTTGGAAACGGCTGGTAGGCCTACATATGAAGGAATGGGTCTGTGTGGTCAGTGTGCGCAGTATAAAAAAATCCTTCAGCACACTGCATAATGAGAAAAAAACTCCGACCGTTTTTTTCGTTTAAAACAGCGACTTTGCAGTTTATTTTCGTATGGTATTTATTGATGTATTCTCGTTTTCTTGGTCTCATTTGATAGAATGGAAGATATATTACAGAAATAGAGATGATTTTGATTGGTTTGACAATGACAAGTACAGTGGACCCCTGAATAACGAACACCCCGGAAATCGTACAATTATGTAAGTATAATATTGTAAGTGCTTGTGGAAGTGTATTTTTGGGGGTCTGAAATAGACTAACCTATGTGACATTATTCCTTAAGGGAGTAAATTCGTTCGGTAATGGCACTTGAGCAGACTTCTGGAATGAAGTTTTTACGTTACTCGGGGGTCCACTGTACCTTGAAATTGAGCTCAAATTAGCGAAAATGTTCGATTTTTGCTGATGTTCAAGAGGAAACAAATCACACCATGCGTCCAATACACATCAACTGGCGAGTCTAATATTCTTGCACAAGTGCGCTGATATTATTTACACCGTTTTTATAATGATGCAGTTGTATACATAACAGTAAATCTTCTATTTTTTTGTGAGAATAAAAATTCAAAATGGAAAGCAAAAGTAATGTAAGAGGGGCCTGGAGACGTGACTAATGAACAGAGAAGATGTTATTTTAGTGCCAGGAATGTCTTCCTTGTTCATTCTGGACCCTATTTTGAAATTGGGATCGTTTGAAATTTGTGTGAAATTGGCCAAATTGCCATTTTCTGACCACTATTTTGGGTAGTTGAAATTGGTAAATAGGCGGTTTCTTGTACTCAATCGATAGAAGAAATGGAGTTCTAGCGAAATAGCTATAATTTTAGTAGACTTAAACATTTTAATTTGCCGAAAATAGGGCTCAAAGTGGGCGAAATCGCTGATGCATAAATGTCATGGATACCGCTAACTTCGTGAAAGCATAATTCTGTTAGTTTTCAATCAAATTTCATCATTCTTGTGGTGTTATGATCAGAAAAAGATTCTCTATCATTTCATAAGAAAAAATAATTTCAGAGAGACCCCTTGGACCCCCAAAGGGTTAATGTATGTTGGTCAAGCGGAGTGTAAAGACTAATAAACAAAGAGGTAAAGTATTAACCAAGTATAAAACTATTAAGACAAGATTATAAGATAATGTAGCTCCAGACTATGATTTGTAATTGCACTAAAGCTAATATAAGCTGTTTACAATAGACAGTAAAATATAATGTGCACAGTTCTAAATTAAAGACTATGAATTTTATTAGTGATATATAGTGGAACCCCGGTTTTCGTATTTAATCCGTTCCAGAAGGTTGCTCGAAATGCGAAATGCTTGAAAACCGAAGTAATATTTCCCATAAGAAATAATGTAAATCCAATTAATCCGTACCAGACACCCAAAAATATTCACAAAAAAATTAATTTTTTACAGAATAAATATAGTTTTACATATACAAAACAGTGATAAATAAATGATGGGATAAAGATAGAAATGTTAAAAGCAGGTGGAGATATAGTAATAATAATAATAATAATAATAATAATAATAATAATTTTTATTTCAATGCATGTTACAAGTGTACAATGTTATTGGTAGTTACAATTATAAAAAAATTATAAAACTAATGCAAGGAGAGCCACTGGCATGCCATGGCATTAGGGGCAGTTTATTCTAGAGACTTATTCACTAAGTACTTAATGCTAAAGAAATTGATTGAGTTTATTCTAGTTCTGTATTATTTAAATTATTATATGGTTATACATACTATTAAAAGACAATACAAGAGAAATTGGTTGAGTTTAATCTAGTTGTATAATTTATTTCAAATTACAGTATGTTGATGCTATACTAGTATAATAACAATACTAGAAATAGTTTTTAGAGTTTCTTCTAGATATATATTTTATTTCAAATTAAGAAAATGATGATACTATATGATTTTAAATGACAATATGATGATATGAAATTGCAACAAGTGTTAAGGAGGATGAACATATCAAATTGAGAACTTCTTAAGTAAAATAATACAGTGGTACCTCGACTTACGTTTTTAATCCGTCAGAGAGGTCATTTCTTAAGACGAAACAAACGTAACACGAATCAATTTTCCCCATAAGAAATAATGGAAATAAATTTAATCCGTCCAAGACTTCCAAAAGTAGTTAAATAAAATATTTTTTAGAACTTTTGGACATTAAATAATACAGAATTGAATAATTTTTTTTTTTTTTTTTTTTTATTAACACATCGGCCGATTCCCACCAAGGCAGGGTGGCCCGAAAAAGAAAAACTTTCATCATCATTCACTCCATCACTGTCTTGCCAGAAGGGTGCTTTACACTACAGTTATAAAACTGCAACATTAACACCCCTCCTTCAGAGTGCCGGCACTGTACTTCCCATCTCCAGAACTCAAGTCCGGCCTGCCGGTTTCCCTGAATCCCTTCACAAATGTTACTTTGCTCACACTCCAACAGCACGTCAAGTATTAAAAACCATATGCCTCCATTCACTCCTATCAAATACGCTCACACATGCTTGCTGGAAGTCCAAGCCCCTCGCACACAAAACTTCCTTTACCCCCTCCCTCCAACCTTTCCTAGGCCGACCCCTACCCCGCCTTCCCTCCACTACAGATTTATACACTCTCGAAGTCACTCTGTCTCGTTCCATTCTCTCTACATGTCCAAACCACCTCAACAACCCCTCCTCAGCTCTCTGGACAATCGTTTTGGTAATCCCGCACCTCCTCCTAATTTCCAAACTCCGAATTCTCTGCATTATATTCACACCACACATTGACCTCAGACATGACATCTCCACTGCCTCAAGCCTTCTCCTCGTTGCAACATTCATCACCCATGCTTCACACCCATATAAGAGCGTTGGTATAACTATACTCTCATACATTCCCTCTTTACTTCCATGGACAAGGTTCTTTGTCTCCACAGACTCAAGTGCTCCACTCACCCTTTTCCCTCATCAATTCTATGATTCACCTCATCCTTCATAGACCCATCCGCCGACATGTCCACTCCCAAATATCTGAATACATTCACCTCCTCCATACTCTCTCCCTCCAATCTGATATCCAATCTTTCGTCACCTATTCTTTTGTTATCCTCATCACCTTACTCTTTCCTATATTCACTTTCAATTTTCTTCTTTTACACACCCTACCAAATTCATCCACCAACCTCTGCAGCTTCTCTTCAGAATCTCCCAAAAGCACAGTGTCATCAGCAAAAGCAACTGTGACAACTCCCACTTTGTATTTGCTTCTTTATCTTTTAGACCAACACCTTTTGCCAAGACCCTTGCATTCACTTCTCTTACAACCCCATCTATAAATATATTGAACAACCACGGTGACATCACACATCCTTGTCTAAGGCCCACTTTTACTGGGAAATAGTCCCCTTCCCTCCTACACACTCTAACCTGAGCCTCACTATCCTCATAAAAACTCTTCACTGCTTTCAGTAACCTTCCTCCTATTCCATACACCTGCAACATCTGCCACATTGCCCCCTATCTACCCTATCATACGCCTTTTCCAAATCCATAAATGCCACAAAAACATCTTTACCCTTATCCAAATACTGTTCACCTATATGTTTCACTGTAAACACTTGGTCTACACACCCCTACCTTTCCTAAAGCCCCCTTGTTCATCTGCTATCCTGCTTTCTGTCTTACTCTTAATTCTTTCAATAATAACTCTACCATACACTTTACCAGGTACACTCAACAGACTTATTCCCCTATAATTTTTGCACTCTCTTTTGTCCCCTTTGCCTTTATACAAAGGAACAATACACGCTCTCTGCCAATCCCTAGGTACCTTACCCTCTTCCATACATTTATTAAATAATAGCACCAACCACTCCAAAATTACATCCCCACCTGCTTTTAACATTTCTATCTTTATCCCATCAATCCCAGCTGCCTTACCCCCTTTCATTCTACCCACTGCTTCACGAACTTCCCCTACACCCACAACTGGCTCTTCCACACTCCTACAAGATGTTATTCCTCCTTGCCCTACACACGAAATCACAGCTTCCCTGTCTTCATCAACATTTAACAAATCCTCAAAATATTCTCTCCATCTTCCCGATACCTCTAACTCTCCATTTAATAACTCTCCTCTCCTATTTTTAACTGTCAAATCCATTTGTTCTCTAGGCTTCCTCAACTTATTAATCTCATTCCAAAACTTTTTCTTATTTTCAACAAAATTTGCTGATAACATGAATAAAGAATACATAAATACATGCAAATATTTTACAATAACATGTCACTTACATTTATTGAAGAGTTGTTGATGTGTGGAGGAAGTGAGGAGGGGAGAAGGTGGAGTAGTATGCTAGTGTTTGGAAGGGAATCCCTTCCATTAACACTGCAGGTGGTAAGTTCTTTTCTGGGGTTACTTCCCTTTTTCTTTGAATGCCACTAGGACCAGCTTGAGAGTCACTGGACCTCTTTCTAACAACAAATTTGTCCAGGGAGATCTGTGTCTGGCGATTCTTTAAAACATCCCTGAAGTGGGACACCACAGTGTCATTGTACAGGTTGCCAGCACGGCCTGCAACAGCATGGTTAGGGTGATATTCATCCATAAATGCTTGCACATCACTCCATTTGGCACAGATCTCCCTAATCCTTGAAGAAGGCACATTCTTCCATTTTTGTTCCACCTCCTCCTCCTCCTCTGAACCATTGTCCTGACCTCTGCTTTCTTGTTCCAGTTGCTGTTGAAGCTCTTGCAGATCTTCAGTGGTTAGCTCTTCCTTGTGCTCCTCCACCAACTGTTCCACATCCTCACCACTCACCTCTAACCCCAAAGACTTGCCCAATTCCACAATTTCTTCCAAAACAGGCTCAGGCTCAGGCTCAGGGTTCTGAGGCTCAGCCCCAAAACCTTCAAAATCCCTCTCTAGGACACAGTCTGGCCACAATTTTCTCAGGCAGAGTTCAAAGTCCTGGTAGTCACCCCCTCCCAAGCCTTACCTATAAGGTGTACACAATGCAGCATATGGAAATGTTTTCCAAAATTCTCTTAGGGTTATGTTCATGTCTGTGGTCACATCAAAGCACTTTTGAAACATTGCTTTGGTATAGAGTTTTTAAAGTTGGAAATGACCTGCTGGTCCATGGGCTGGAGGAGAGGAGTGGTATTAGGGGGCAAGAACTTCACTTTGATGAATTTAAACTCCTCCACAATTTTCTCTACCAAGTTTGGAGGATGACAAGGAGCATTGTCCATTATCAGGAGGCACTTAAGTGGCAAATTATTGTCCAATAGATATTTCTTCACACTGGGGCCAAACACTTCATTGAACCAATCTAAGAAAATGTCCTTTGTGACCCAAGCCTTTTGTTAGACTTCCACATCACACACAAGTTAGACTTGCTGACACCGCATCTGCCAAACACTCGGGATTTTCAAAAGATACACCAGTAAAGGCTTCACTTTGCAATCACCACTGGCATTGGCACACAGCATCAAAGTTAGCCTGTCTTTCATAGGCTTATGTCCTGGCTGTGCCTTTTCCTCCTGAGTAATGTAGGTCCTGTTGGGCATTTTCTTCCAAAACAGGCCTGTTTCATCACAATTAAACACTTGTTGGGGAGGAATTGTTCAGCCTCTAGGTACTCCTGGAATTCAGGCACATATTTTTCAGCCGCACTTTTGTCACAACTGGCTCCCTCACCATGCCTCACAACACTATGTATGCCAGTACGCTTCTTAAATTTTTGAAACCAGCCTCTGCTGGCTTTAAATTCGCTCACTTCACTCGTTGCAGGCATTTTCTTAAGGAGATCATCATGCAACTGCCTTGCTTTTTCACATATTATTCCCTCCGAAACAGTATCTCCTGCTAACTGTTTCTCGTTGATCCACACCAACAACAACCTTTCCACATTTTCCAGCACTTGTGGTCTGTGTTTTGTGATCACAGATGCACCTTTTGCAACAACTGCTTCCTTGATTTTACTTAAATATTTCTTATCCACAATGGTAGAGATGGTAGAATAGGGTTTACCATACAGCCTGGCCAGCTCACTGATACGCACTCCACTTTCATATTTTCTATTATCTCCTTCTTCATTTCTATCGTAAATATATTTCTGTTCCTCTTTGCCACAGGCTTAGCACTAGGATCTTTCCTTGGACCCATGGTAGCTTATTTAGCAGTTGCAAGCACTAAAAACAGTGGAATAATGACAATATACTGGTATGAATGCGTGGGTGTGGGTGGGTGGTCGCTCTCGCTTGTAAACACTAGCACACTGACGCTCCCTGGAGTGCGCGCTCAGCTGGGCT
Organism: Cherax destructor; assembly: GCA_009830355.1. Taxonomy (NCBI): domain Eukaryota; kingdom Metazoa; phylum Arthropoda; class Malacostraca; order Decapoda; family Parastacidae; genus Cherax; species Cherax destructor. The sequence goes on along the minus strand of WNWK01048915.1, from coordinate 3,382 downwards.
CCAAGCGAACAGGTCCGGTACGAAAGGCGTAAGACGAATCAAACAACGGATGTCGCATACAAATTTCTTACGTTATAAGTAACGGATATCGAATATAACGTAAGGTGATAACAACGTAAGTCGAGGTACCACTGTATTGGGTTTGAAAGTTTGTTACAGTATGAGTATTTAGTATAGGGTGAGTAGGTGATTTTTGAGAAGAGTCTTGAATTGATTTTCCGACAAGGTTAACTTGATATTTACTGGTAATGAATTCCAGATTCTGGGGCCCTTTATGTGCATAGAATTTTTACATTGGTTAGTATGGACTCGGGGTATGTCAAATAGTGATCTGTGTCTTGTGTCATGTTCGTGGGACCTATTAAAGTTGTTGAGGAGAATTCTGAGCGCAGGGTTGATATTAGCATGTAGAGTTTTATGTATGTAGAAGGCACATGAATAGGTATGAATATTTTTTATGGTGAGTAGTTTTAAGGTTCTGAATATAGGTGGAGTATGCTGTCTAGAGTGGGAATTTGTTATCATCCTGACTGCAGCCTTTTGCTGGGTTATGAGTGGTCTAAGGTGATTTAATGTTGTTGAGCCCCATGTACAGATTCCATAGGTGAGATAAGGGTAGATAAGAGAATGATATAGTGCAATGAGAGCTGGTTGAGGCACATAATAGCGTATCTTAGATAATATACCTACTGTCCTTGAGATTTTCTTGGAAATTTGTTGTATGTGTGTTTGGAATTTAAGACTACTGTCAAGGTGGATTCCTAGGAATTTTCCCTCTGTGAGCCTTGTGATGGGTGAACCATTTAGCGTTATGTTAAGTGGAACATTTGCAGCTTTGTTTCCAAACTGAATGTAGTAGGTCTTGTCCGTATTGAGAGTAAGCTTATTTGTCATCATCCATGTTGATATTTTCTGTAATTCGGCATTAACTGTGTTGGCTAGTACGACTGGATTTGGGTGAGAGAAGACATATGTTGTGTCATCTGCAAACAAAATGGGTTTGAGTAGTTGTGATGCATTCGGTAGGTCATTTATGTAAATGAGGAATAGGAGTGGCCCCAGGACACTACCTTGAGGGACACCGACTGTAATTTGTTGTGTGGAAGAGTTCTCTCCATTTGTGTTCACGTACTGACTTCTGTTGCTAAGGTACGACTTTAGGTAGTTGAGGGGGTGCCCCCTAATACCATAGTGCGCTAATTTTGTGAGCAATAAATCATGGTCGACTGTATCAAATGCTTTGCGTAGGTCTATGAAGATTCCCAGCGGAACTTCTTTCTTCTCGAGTGCGGTGTATATTAACTCTAACATGTGTGTTATAGCATCGTTTGTGCTCTTGTTGGTCCTGAATCCAAATTGACAGGGGTTTAGTACATTGTGTGAGACGAGGTAGGAATAGATCTGTTTATGAATTAATTTTTCGAAGATTTTAGAAAGCAGTGGTAAATTTGAGATTGGTCTATAATTGTGGATCGGGGTGACCCTAGCTATTTTGAGAATTGATGGGAAGGTTGAAGATTCAATGGATTTATTGAATAATGCTGCTATAATTGGTGACAGTACATGTGTAGCTTTTTTGTACATAAAGGGTGGTAAGCTGTTTATGTCTCCTGCTTTGTTTTTAAGGGTGTTGATTATGAGTGAGACTTCAATTGAGTTGGTAGGAGCTAGGAATAGTTTTGGAGTGGTTGGTGCTATTATTTAATAAATGTATTGAAGAGGGTAAGGTACCTAGGGATTGGCAGAGAGCGTGCATAGTTTCTTTGTATAAAGGCAAAGGGGACAAAATGTTATACTGATCTTGCCTTACTTCGTTAGGTATCGTGCAGTAGAATGGTAGCGTAGGTGTAGAGATACGGCCGCGGACTAGATGACTCTTTAATTATCAAGAGATGTGGGTACACACGGGAGCAGAGCGTGAGAGGGGACCGGAAGCCAGCTAGGGTAGAACCAGCTTCAATCAGGTAGGCCGCAAGAGTGAGAAAGAAACATGGCAGGCCAGCCTGACCTTGATAGGCCTACAGATGGCAGCACCGTAGTGCCGCGTAATTTGAAAGGGACTAAGTATAGGCTGCTTACTTCTGCTCGGCCACCTACCGCGTGTCGTCTTGACACGACAATACTGGTGGGCACGAAGGTGTAAGCGAGCAAACAAGCAATAGTTACCCAGGGGAAACTGGCTTCCGGTCACCTGACATACACATATGCAATAAGATTATTGCAGGAGCTGGCCTCAAAAACTCTCCCGTTTCGAGGGTCGGGAAAGAGAAAATCGGCTTGCCCGTACAGCTGGACGGAGGACAGAGCAAGGCGATGTCGGCACTGGAACTAGAGTCTTCTATATACAGGTTGTCCACAGGGCTAGGCATCAAACTTGACTGCACATCCTTGAGCGCTGTACCATCCTCACATCTGCAAACAATGACTGACAGTAGCATTTCCTAAGGTGTGACATTTGACTCAAAAGGGCAATACTGTCCTTACCTTTATACAGGCTTTACAAGACACACTGGGTGCACATACATTATTTCCATGGAATTCATTATACTACAGGTACCCTGCTAGAATATATTTTACATATTTACATGGTGTTGTCCACCCTGACTCCATTATTTACTATCTATACAATGTATGCGCATTAATCCCCATTTCTGCAAGCAAACAATTAGCGTAGCTAGTGTAGGAGTCGGACAAGTCAGTAGTTATGTCAATGTCACAGAAATGTACTGCTGTCGTAGTGGTAGCGGGTGAAGAACTAGATGGGTTGTCACTAGTTGGAGTCTGATTGTGGCTTTGCAATGCTCGCGATTCCAGCTCTACTTCGGCTTGCACATGATCAATATACTTCATGTGGTCAAGGTGAGCTTCTCTGATAGTTCCTGTAGCGATCTCCCTCACCTCGAACTTATTGCCGCGGAGCTGTCGTAGGACACGGTAAGGACCGACAAACTTGGGGACAAGTTTATGCATACCAGGGGTCTGCGTTGGGTTGAGCAACATAACTTTGCAACCTGGTTCCACCTTACTTTCCTTAGCGTGGGCGTTGCGATCAGACGTGAGCCTATCTGTGGCTTTTATTAGGTTCTCACATACTCGTTGGAAGACAAGCTGTGTGGTTCGCATCTTAACTATACCTGTGTTATCGGTGTCATAAGTTGGACTAGGCGGAGCAAACAGAATTTTGTACGGTAAACGATTATCATAGCCGTACAAGGCAAAATGGGGTGTCTCAATCAAGCTGTTGAGGGAAGAGTTCAATGTATACTGAACATCTGGGAAAAGCCTCATCCCATGTAGTACAACTCGGATTAACTGTTACTCTGAGCACCTCCAGGACTTTGCGGTTTGTACGTTCAGCAAGACCATTACTCGCAGGGTGACG
>WNWK01048914.1:0-13379 GCA_009830355.1 Cherax destructor | reverse complement strand
CTTTGGCACCAAAAAAGGTTGCCAAACATTTGAGCACGGCAACATGATGTGTTGCCAAACATTTGAGCACGGCAACATGATGTGTTGCCAAACATTTGAGCACGGCAACATGATGTGTTGCCAAACATTTGAGCACGGCAACATGATGTGTTGCCAAACATTTGAGCACGGCAACATGATGTGTTGCCAAACATTTGAGCACGGCAACATGATGTGTTGCCAAACATTTGAGCACGGCAACATGATGTGTTGCCAAACATTTGAGCACGGCAACATGATGTGTTGCCAAAGTTAAGACGAAGACAACATAATGCGCTGTTAACTCAGGTCAACATGAAGGTAAAAAATATGATGTGTAAGTTATGCTCTATGTTGGCACTAATAAAGCTCACACTTAAGTGTGCACCTCTACAGCACTTGATAAAGCTCACACTTAAGTGTGCACCTCTACAGCACTTGATAAAGCTCACACTTAAGTGTGCACCTCTACAGCACTTGATAAAGCTCACACTTAAGTGTGCACCTCTACAGCACTTGATAAAGCTCACACTTAAGTGTGATGTGCGCATCTCCGTAGCACATTATTAATCTCACAAGGTAGTTAATGGTCCAAGTCGGACCGAAACGTCGCCATAAGTTTTATTCTCCTGTGTTGTGACTTTATTGTTTGTGATCCCCTGTCACGCTTCTCTCTCTCTCTCTCTCTCTCTCTCTCTCTCTCTCTCTCTCTCTCTCTCTATCTATCTATCTATCTATCTTCTCTCTCTCTCTCTCTCTCTCTCTCTCTCTCTCTCTCTCTCTCTCTCCTTCTTCTCCCTTCTTCTCCTCTTCTCTCTCTCTCTCTCTCTCTCTCTCTCTCTCTCTCTCTCTCTCTCTCTCTCTCTCACACACACACACACACACACACACACACACACACACACAGCCTCGGTGGTCTGGTAGCTAAATCTCTCGCTTCACGCACGGGGGGCCCGGGTTCAATTCCCAGCAGGGCTGGAGAGAGGAGAGGGGACAGAGGAGAAGCAGGAGATTGCATAATTGGAACGCTTCAGTCTGGAGGTCCAAAGGTGATAATTGCAGTGATGTATAACCCACCACAGAACAGCAGGAGGCCAAGGCAAGAGTATGATGAGAGTAATAGAGCGATGGTTGACACACTGGCAGAAGTTGCCAGAAGGGCTCGTGCGAGCAGGGCGAAGCTACTGATCATGGGTGACTTCAACCATAAGGAAATCGATTGGGAGAACTTAGAGCCACATGGGGGCCAAGAAACGTGGAGGGCTAAGATGATGGAGGTGGTACTGGAAAATCTCATGTACCAACACGTAAGGGACACTACCAGAGAAGAGAGGAGGGACGAACCAGCGAGACTGGACCTAGTATTCACCCTGAGTAGCGCAGATATTGAGGACATCACACATGAAAGCCCCCTTGGGGCCAGTGATCATATGGTTCTAAGCTTCGAATACATAGTAGAGTTACAAGTGGAGGGGGAAGCAGGAAGGGCTGCACAAATGAAGCCAAACTACAAGAAAGGTGACTACGTGGGCATGAAGAACTTCCTGCACGGAGTTCAGTGGGACAGAGCTGGCAGGGAAGTCAGTAAACGAGATGATGGAATATATGACAACAATTTGCAAGGAAACTGAGGAGAGGTTTATACCCAAGGGTAACAGGAAAAGCGAAAAAGCCAGGATGAGCCCGTGGTTCACCCAAAGGTGCAGGGAAGCCAAAACCAAGTGTGCCAGGGAATGGAAGAAGTACAGAAGGCAAAGGACCCAGGAGAATAAGGAGAGTTGTCGTAGACCCAGAAATGAATATGCACAGGTAAGAAGGAAGGCCCAAAGACAATACGAGAATGACATAGCAGCGAAAGCCAAATCTGACCCAAAGCTGCTGTTGTACAGCCACATCAGGAGGAGAACAACAGTCAAAGACCAGGTGATCAGGCTGAGGAAGGAAGGGGAGGAGGTCTCAAGAAATGACCGCGAAGTGTGTGAGGAGCTCAACATGAGATTCAAAGAGGTGTTCACAGAGGAGATAGAAGGGCCTCCAGAAAGGTGGAGAGGTAGGGTACACCATCAGGTGCTGGACACAATACACACAACTGAGGAGGAAATGAAGAGGCTACTAAGCGAGCTAGATACCTCAAAGGCGATGGGGCCGGATAACATCTCTCCATGGGTCCTGAGAGAGGGAGCAGAGGAGCTATGTATACCCCTAACAACAATCTTCAACACATCTATCGAAACCTGGCAACTACCTGAGGTATGGAAGACAGCAAATGTAGTTCCAATTTTTAAAAAAGGAGACAGGAACGTAGCACTAAACTACAGACCAGTGTCACTGACATGTATAGTATGCAAGGTCTTGGAGAAGATTATCAGGAGAAGAGTGATGGAACACCTAGAAACGAATGAGCTTATCAACGACGGTCAACACGGTTTCAGGGACGGGAAATCCTGTGTCACAAACCTACTGGAACTCTACGATAGGGTGACAGCAGTAAGACAAGAGAGAGAGGAGTGGGTAGATTGCATATTCTTGGACTGTAAGAAGGCGTTTGACACAGTTCCACACAAGAGATTAGTGCAGAAGCTGGAGAACAAGGCAGGGATAACAGGGAAGGAACTACAATGGATCAGGGAATACCTGTCAGGAAGACACCAGCGAGTCATTGTACGTGGCGAGGAGTCAGAGTGGGCGCCGGTGACGAGTGGGGTTCCACAAGGGTCAGTCCTAGGACCGGTGCTGTTTCTGGTATTTGTGAACGACATAACGGAAGGAATAGACTCCGAAATGTCCCTTTTTGCAGATGATGTGAACCTGATGAGAAGAATTCAATCGGACGAGGACCAGGCCAAACTACAAAGGGATCTGGACAGGCTGCAAGAGTGGTCCAGCAATTGGCTTCTGGAGTTCAACCCCACCAAGTGCAAAGTCATGAAGATTGGGGAAGGGCAAAGAAGACCGCAGACGGAGTACAGTCTAGGGGAACAGATACTATAAACCTCAATCAAGGAAAAGATCTTGGGTGAGTATAACACCAGGCACATCTCCTGAGGCGCACATCAACCAAATAACTGCTGCAGCATACGGGCGCCTAGCAAACCTAAGAACAGCATTCCGACATCTTAATAAAGAATCGTTCAGGACCCTGTACACTGTGTACGTTAGGCCCATACTAGAGTATGCAGCACTAGTTTGGAACCCACATCTAGCCAAGAACGTAAAGAAGCTAGATAAAGTGCAAAGGTTTGCAACAAGACTAGTCCCGGAGCTAAGGGGTATGTCCTACGAGGAGAGGTTAAGGGAAATCGACCTGACGACACTGGATGACAGGAGAGATAGGGGGGACATGATAACGACATATAAGATACTGAGAGGAATTGACAAGGTGGACAGGGACAGAATGTTCCAGAGATTGGACACAACAACAAGGGGACACAGTTGGAAGTTGAAGACTCAGATGAATCACAGGGATGTTAGGAAGTATTTCTTCAGTCACAGAGTTGTCGGGAAGTGGAATAGTTTGGGAAGTGATGTAGTGGAGGCAGGTTCCATACATAGCTTTAAGAAGAGGTATGATAAAGCTCATGGAGCAGGGAGAGTGACCCAGTAGCGGCCAGTGAAGAGGCGGGGCCAGGAGCTATGAATCGACCCCTGCAACCACAACTAGGTGAGTACAACTAGGCGAGTACATACAACAGGCCTAGTGTCTAATCAACATGTGCCTAGGACAAAATGGTAACTAACTAACACTCAGCTACCCTAGTATACCATGGAGTCAAATTATTATTATAATCAAAAGAAACGCTAAACCACAAGGGTTATACAGCCCATGGAGTCAAAGCCCCAGAAAACTGCTTTTCAACGACTCAAGGCGTTACCCTCCAGTCGTACAAATCATTCAAAGTGCTTCAGCGCCGCAGTCGACATAATATCTTTCATTAAAATTTATTATTTTATTATTTATAAATATAAAAAATGGTAACATTTAAAATAATATTACCTGTTGGACTCATAGTTGATGGTATACGTACAGTTCGGGAATACCTCCGTCAGGAACCATCCGGTGGTGAACAAGCTGTGCTCCCTCCTCCTCCTGCTGTTCAGGAGCCATCAGGTCTAGTAGAACTCACGTCAGGTGTTCAAGGTGAGGACCCAACTAGACCTCTCCTACCATGGTACGCCGCCATTGTCCTACCTTGGACGTCTCTACTCACCAGACGTGACCATGAGGATGAGCCATCCCAGTTTCTCACTGATCTTGAGGTTCGCATTTTAAAGTCAATAGTGTACAATGGCCTCATCCTTGGGAGATGAGGAAACTGGATGTAATGGTATAGTTGATATGATCCTACATCATTACTCCTCATCCACAGACAGCCTCAAAAGCATTATAATACAGTACCCAGAAAATACATGTAAGATAATAGGGCGAAAGTTACAAAGACTTCGTCACTTGACGGTTTTCGGTATAAAACCAAATATAATTAGCGACGCCCGACCGGAAATGTCCCTTGAATTAGCAGGAGCCCTATTCACATTATCTTCAAAATTTGAGCGGGTTATTATATTCATAGGCGATGTAAAAGATTGGGTCACACAACCCCAAAATAAAATAGCCAGCGAGACTTTCGCAGAAGCGATGCTAAACTCCAAGAACAACAATAATATTGATCTCTCAAAAGTTATTGTATTAGCGTCAGGATCAGACATCTGCAGCATCAAGAGCAAATTTATGAGGGTATTTAAATACTGGGTCATGCCCACGGAACAGTGACCCCACCCCCCTCTCACTTTCTTTTTATTTACCAAGGACGCAAGAGGTGAGAGGAACTTAAGTAGCAATGAAGGAGGAAGGAATGGAGAGAGCTGGCAGGCTATTTTTATTATACTTATCATTTTTTTTAACACGTCGGCTGTTTCCCACCGAGGCAGGGTGACCCAAAAAGAAAGAATAAACTTTCATCATCATTCAACACTTTCACCATCACTCATATATAATCACTGTCTTCGCAGAGGCGCTCAGATACGACAGTTCAGATGTCCCTCCAATTTTTATTTTTATTTTAATTCATGTTAAGCGCTAAACCTATTTGGGTTATTCAGCGCAATACTTTGTGGAGGCTTGATCCTCCGTCTGCTGGGCGCGAGACAGACACGCTCTCTATTTGTACTCACCTATTCCTATGTCCCTCCAAACTGCCAATATACCAAACCCCTCCTTGAAAGTGCAGGCATTGTACATCCCATTTCCAGGACAACGCCGGCTAACCGGTTTCCCTGAATCCCTTCACAAAATATTACCCTGCTCACACTCCAAAAATCATTCGTCTTCATTCACTTCTATCTAACACGCTCACGCACGCTTGCTGGAAGTCCAAGCCCATCGCCCACAAAACCTCCTTTACCCCCTCCCAATAAAACAATAACACACGCACGCACACGCTTCAAATTTTCACCACTGGTGTGGTTTTCACCACTGGTGTGGTTTTCACCACTGGTGTGGTTTTCTGAACACAAGGCTCACGCTGCCACTGGCTGCCATAAGTCGCAATTTGCTGATTTTATTGAATAAATAGAGATATTTTTATTTTTTATTTTGTTAGTAAAGAATGCGTTCTTCTGATTGCCTTCAAAATATTATTGACGTATTCTATAATAAGGATGATAACGCATAATTTTTTTCATTGAAACTGTTTAAAAACTTGGAATCTTTAGAATCAGGTCAATTACTGGAGAATGTAATTTCTGATCGGTTTCAAACTTTTACCATTAGCAGACTTTATTAAAACATAGTTTGTCACTCACTTTGAACTGCGTAGATTTCAGAGTGTAAATTTTATTATTGAGAATGCCTTAACAGATCGTCTTCAACCTAAATACTGGCATATGTTAAGAGGAAATATTTTTGTATAAACTATGGGCTGTATGAGCGCCAGTGAGTTATTTTTTTTGTTGTTGTAAATTTTATCAAATGGAAATTTAAAAAAAAAAAAAAAAATTTTTGTTTTTACAGATCGTAGAGAATTTGAAATAATATATATATAAGAAAATAATACTGTAAAAAAAATAATAAAAAAGTCTCAGTTTTATGTTGTTAAGTTTTGAGGAGGAGGAGGAGGTGTTGATTCACCGGGAAATCTCCCGGCCCGGGTCTTTACCAGATGGCGACCCTGCTCCGGCTCCCTGGCGTGGGAGTAGCAGAGACCGAAGTCTCCCATGGGAGGGGGTACCCCTCAGCGGTGGGACCAACTGGTCCCAGGCCTAGCCATATTCGCCCACAAGCACGAGGCAGGTAGGTAGATAGTTGCTAGGCCCCTCTGGTCTGCCACCTTCCCCGCCCCAAGGAGGCTGGCGGGAAGGACAGGCTTGCGAGCCGCAGATGGTAGCAAGCTCCAGCCTTGGCACCTACCCTGCCCTAAAAGGGCTGGGCATGGTGAGCGACCCAAGTTTTGAGACAGGAGACTTTTTTTTTTATGTTTTCGGAAAATTTTCAAGAATATTTTCGTCCGCTTTCTGTCAAAAATTTTCGCCTATTACTGGAGAACGCCTAATTCGATCGACTTAAAATTTTCAACGCTTGTATAATACATCTTGTACAAGATTTATGAGTCGTATTTGCATGCGTGGGTGCCCTAATTGCTTCATAGGTCATTCCCAAATTTTGTTTCCGTGGAGAGAAAGAGAGGCTCTTCTGACCGCCTTAAAACTTCAACTGCGCTGTATGACCCCTGTGGTTTAGCACTTCTTTTTGATTATAATAATAATAATTAAAACTTCAACACTCGTGTATTCTACTTAGTAGAAGATCTGTATATTTTATGTAGTTTGTAGATGTCATTTTGCCATCTACACACTACATAAAATCTCAAAAAAGAATAGTATTATTTAACCTCATTGCATTATTTTGCCTTGATGCTGGTGAGGGACTCTTGATCCAAGAAATTGGACTTTTTTTTTTTCTTTTGAAATGATCGAATTTGCATACCTCCCATTCCACAGGGCCCTATATGACCCCTACGGATATACCGCTTTCCCCTAAATAAAAATATAACTATTGTGAACGACATCAATCTTCAGTGGCTGATGCATGGCATGAAACGACCATATGGGTTTAGGCTGTGTTGGTACAAATTTTGTTGGATTCTGTGCAATAACCAGTTATTGCGTCTTCTGGCCACCTATAAAATTTTACTGCTGAAACGTTTTCCCTCAAAGGAAAATGATTGGTAATGTCTCTTCTGATCAGAAATATAACAGTGTTTGAGTTTATTTGGTTATCTTAGATTTAATCAACAGGAGGCAGCTCAGATGAAAATTCACACATGCATGAACTTTTAAATCTCTGCACCAAGTTCACCTTAAACCAGCAAATAGTAGAGCCCACAAGATTAGAGAATACGCTGGACCTCATCTTCACCAACAATGATGATCTGATACGAAATATCATCATATCAAAAACAATATACTCAGATCACAACATAATAGAGGTCCAGACATGCATGCGGGGAGCCCCAGATCAACAAAATGTGATCAGCCGTGAGGGAGCTTTCTCCAAATTCAACTTCAATAACAAAACATAAGGTGGGACCAAGTAAACCACGTCCTAAATGATATAAACTGGGAAGATAGCCTAAGCATCACGGATCCTAACCTATGTCTAGAACAAATTAACTCTGTGGCACTGGAGGTTTGCTCAAGGCAAATTCCCTTAAGGAAAAGAAGGAGAAGATGTAAACTAGAAGAGAGAGGCGCTCCCTATACAGGCGAAAGCAAAGAATAACGGAGCGACTAAAAGAGGCCAATATATCTGAAATACGTAGGGAGATGCTGGTCAGAGAAATAGCAAACATCGAATTAAAACTAAAGGAATCTTACAGGAATCAAGAAACGAGGGAAGAACTAAAAGCCATAAATTAAATTGAAAGAAACCCAAAGTATTTCTTTTCTTATGCCAAATCAAAGTTGAGAACAACATCCAGTATTGGGCCCCTTTAAACGGGATGGGTACACAGATGACAGCAAGGAAATGAGTGAAGTACTAAAGTCCCAGTATGACTCAGTTTTTAGCGAGCCGCTAACCAGACTGAAAGTCGAAGACCTAAATGTTTTTTTATGAGAGTGCCACAGAACTTGGCAGATGCATGCCTATTTGACATTACCCTGACGCCAGATGACTTCGAAAAGGCAATAAATGACATGCCCATGCACTGCCCAGGCCCAGACTCATGGAACTCCGTGTTCATCAAGAACTGCAAAAAGCCCCTTTCACGTGCATTTAACATCCTATGGAGAGGGAGCATGGACACTGGGGTCGTCCCGCAGTTACTAAAAACAACAGACATAGCCCCACTCCACAAAGGGGGCAGTAAAGCAATAGCAAAGAAAGGGTTCTAAGAAGCAAGATTGCCACTCATCTAGATACCCATCAATTACACAACCCAGGACAGCATGGGTTTAGAGCAGATCGCTCCTGTCTGTCCCAACTACTGGACCACTACGACAAGGTTCTGGGTGCTCTAGAAGACAAACAGAATGCAGATGTTATATACACAGACTTTGCAAAAGCCTTTGACAAGTGTGACCATGGTGTAATAGCACACAAAATGCGTGATAAAGGAATAACAGGAAAAGTGGGTAGATGGATCTATAATTTCCTAACAAGTAGAACACAGAGTAGTAGTCAACAGAGTAAAGTCTGAGGTGGCTACAGTGAAAAGCTCTGTTCCACAAGGCACAGTACTCGCTCCCATCCTGTTCCTCATCCTCATATCGGACATAGACAGGGATATAAGCCACAGTGCCGTGTCTTCCTTTGCATATGACACCTGAATCTGTATGACAGTGTCCACCGTTGAAGACACTGCAAGACTCCAAGCAGACATAAACCAAATCTTTAAATGGGCTGCAGGTAACAATATGAAGTTCAATGAGGAGAAATTTCAATTACTCAGATACAGAAAACGTGAGGAAATTAAAATCTCATCGGAGTACAAAACAAATTCCAACCACACAATAGAGCGAAAAACTAATGTCAAAGACCTGGGAGTGATCATGTCAGAGGATCTCACATTCAAGGACCATAACACCGTAGCAATCGCATCTGCTAGAAAAATGACAGGATGGATAATGAGAACCTTCAAAACCAGGGATATCAAGCCCATGTTGACACTTTTCAGGTCGCTTGTTCTATCTAGGCTGGAATATTGCTGCACACTAACTGCACCTTTCAAGGCGGGTGAAATTGCTGACCTAGAAAATGTGCAGAGAATATTCACGGCACACATAACTGCGATAAAGTGAGGCTGGTTAAAGAAGTTAGTTCATCTCTCTTTTCATCTTCGCTGGTGAGATGAAAGCTATGTTCTGACTGCATCATTATCCATGAAGAGAGAACTATCCAATAATGTGTAAGAAATGTTTTTATAGCGTTCATATATCTGAAAAAAAAAAACGTTCTATGTTGTGAGAGATATCTAGTATTAACTCAGTCGAAAACGGAATATGGTTGTCCAACCAACAAACCTAATTCCAATAGTCAGGTAAGTAGGTCGAATGCCTTTACGATCAGCTCCCAACATGAAATAGATCACTTTGCCTTCAGATTGGTTGTGATTCAGCCTTTGAAGCACATCCCTGGTAACAGACTGACTTAGTACTATCGAATTTGCTTTATTTGCTTCATCGTGTAATCTGTGATTATCATCTTACTCGTCCTCTTACCCTAATCTCAATATCTCTCTCTCTCTCTCTTCTAATATATATATATATATATATATATATATATATATATATATATATATATATATATATATTATATTGTGTATATGAGTTAGATTTTTATTTGTCTTAGATGTTGGATATGGCTCATGTCAGGTATAAGATTGGTGAATATGTCTTAGTGATTATGATATGTCTTAGTTGGAGGCATATGTATTAGTTGTGATTATGCCATGCATAGGTTTGTTGATGTCTCATGTGTTAGTTGAAGGTGTTCAAATGGTGAATGAGTGATTTGAAGGATAAGTTAGGTTAGGTTAAATGTTAATTGGGTTAGGATAGGTGATGTTATGTTGGGTTAGGTTAGGTTAGGTTAAATGTTATATGTTGTTTCGGGAGTATTCAAATGGTGTTTTGGGAGTATTCAAATGATGTATAAGAGTGTTTTGGAGGTGTCCTAATGTTGTTTGGAAGTGTTCCAATGCAATTCTTGGTTATATTGTGTATAAAATGTGTGTATGTTCTGTGGAGATGAATTAGTAAAAAACGGGGAAAAATTGAAATGAGTGATTTTAGTGGATTGAGATTAGTGTTCTTAGATAATGGTTTGTCATCTTATAAAGTTGCTTATAATAATTTGAGGGGATGTTTATAAAAATGTGATAATGTTATGTCTAAGTTGGGTGTGTTCATGATATGTCTTAGCTGGTGGTGATCGTGACATGGTATTTTGTGGATATATATTATTTTGTGTATATGAGTTAGATTTTTTATTTGTCTTAGATGTTGGTTATGTCTCATGTCATGTATAAGAATGGTGAATATGCCTTAGTGATTATGATATGTCTTAATTGGAGGCGTATGTATTAATTGTGATTATGTCATGTATACGTTTGTTGATGTCTCATGTGTTAGTTGAAGGTGTTCAAATGGTGAATGAGTGATTTGAAGGATAAGTTAGGTTGGGTTAAATGTTAATTGGGTTAGGGTAGGTGATGTTAGGTTGGGGTAGGTTAGGTTAGGTTAAATGGTATATGTTGTTTCGGGAGTATTCAAATGGTGTTTTGGGAGTATTCAAAGTAATCTGGGAGTATTCAAATATTGTTTTGGATGTGCTCAAAGTAATCTGGGAGTGTTCTAACATCGTTTTGGATGTGGTCAAAATAATCTGGGAGTGTTCTAATATTGTTTTGGATGTGCTTAAAGTAATCTGGGGTGGTCTAATATTGTTTTGGATGTGCTCAAAGTAATCTGGGAGTGTTCTAATGTAATTTGGAAATGTTCCAATGTTGTTTGGAAGTGTTCCAATAGTAAAAGTATTCATAGTTTTAGCGATCTTGTCCTAAGTGATCTCAGTAATAGTGTTCTCGGTTGGTGATATAAGGGAATGTATATAAAAAATGTTCTGTGAGCTTAGTGGTTTTGAGATGAGTGATCTTAGTGGATTGAGATTAGTGATCTTAGATAATGGTTTGTCATCTTATAAAAGATGGTTATAATGTTTGAGGGAATATGTATGTATAAAATGTGTGATCTATGATCTTAGTGGATTTGAGATGAGTGAGCCTAGTTTTGGTAATCTTGGTTAAAATGTTTTGAGGAATGTGTATAAAATGAGTGTTAGTTGATGATCTTAGTTTCTGGTGATCTTAGTGGCTTTGAGATGAGTGATCTTAGTGGATTGAGATTAGTATTCTTAGATAAATGGTTTGTCATCTTATAAAGTTGGTTTTAATGTTTGAGGGAATATGTATAAATGTGTGATCTGTGATCTTAGTGTCTTGTCGTTAAGGGAACTCAACCTGATGACACTAGAGGACAGGGGAGACATGATAACGTATAAAATACTAAGAGGAATTGAAAAGGTGGACAGGGCTCGAATGTTTCAGAGATGGGATACAGGAACAAGGGGCCACAATTGGAAGCTGAAAACCCAGATGAGTCATAGGGATGTTAGGAAGTATTTCTTTAGCCTTAGAGTTGTAAAAAAGTGGAATAATCTGAAGAGTGAAATAGTGGAAGCAAGTTCTATACATAGCTTTAAGAAGAGGAATGATAAAGCTTATGGAGCAGGGAGAGAGTGAATTAGTATCGACCAGTGAAGAGGCGGGGCCAGGAGCATGACTCGACCCCTGCAACACATATGGTGAGTACACACCACAAACACACACACACACACACACACACACACACACACACACACACATGGTATGGACTCGCAGGACCCAGGGACCAGAGGAGCACGGCTCTGGTAAGGAAGAATGGATGGAAGAGCAGTGCAAGAGGATGGAACAGGAGTGGAGAGAAAACTAGGAGAGCTTTCTGCAAAAATGGGAGAGAGCTTTCTGTGAAACTGGAAAAGAGGTTGGAGGAGGAGGAGAAGAAGAATTGGGAGTCACAAGCTGAAGATGCAGTAGCCAGGATAAGAGGCCTAGAAGATGAGGTAAACAGGCTGAAACAGGTTACAGGGGTATTGACCAGTAAAGACACAGCATCAAGGGTGTCCATCGGGAAGGAAGGAGATATAACTTACACTACAGCCGCATCTGCCTACCAAGCAGGGCCAAGGAGCGAAGGGGGTGAGCAGCTGAGAGCAGGTGGAGAGGGGAATAGGGCAAATGCAGGGGAACAATCATGCCAACAAGAGCGACATGAAAAAAAAGGGAGAAACAGGAACCTGAGCTGCAGAGGGAAAGGCAATGGGAGGAGGAGAGGGCAAAGGCAGTGTTTATTCATGGGCTGAAGGAGAGAGAGGAAAGGACACACACTGAAAGACGGCAGGCAGAAAGAAAGGAGATTGAGAGCATACTCAAAGAAATAGGCGAAGAAGACATGTCCGAGATTGTAAATTTTCAGAGAATAGGGGGGTACTCGAAGGGGAGAAAACGACCGCTCAAGCTGATTCTCAGGACAGAAACAGAGAGGGACAGAATCCTCCAAGAGAAACCACGATTGAAGGAAACGGAGGATTACAGGAGGGTGTTCCTAGACCGGGACAGAACAAAAACAGAACGACAGCAGCTGAGGGAGAGGGCACAAAGGCGAAAGGAGTGAGGAGAGAGACAAGGACAGAATCAGTAGAGGACAACCAGAGCAGGACGGAGCAACAGGAACAAGCACAAACCCAACAACCAAGCACACGGTCCCAACACAAACTACAACCCACACTCACAGCCCACACCCAACACTCTACTATAGAATCCCACAGTACACTGCCAGGTACCCCACCCTCACAGACCCCCCAAAACACTGTATTAGAGAGGAAACTGAAGGTATGGTACACCAATGCTGATGGAATAACAAATAAGTGGGAGGAGGGCACGAAAGAGTGAAAGAGGCATCACGGACATAATAGCTCTCACTGAAACCAAGCTCACAGGTATGATAACAGATGCCATCTTTCCAATGGGGTACCAGATCCTGAGGAAAGACAGAGGGAACAGAGGGGGTGGAGGAGTAACACTGCTGATCAAAACCGATGGATTTTGACGAGCTGGAGAGAGGAGACAGAGGAGAAGCTGGGGATTACATAGTAGGAATGCTACAGTCTGGAGGTCCTAAGGTGGTAATTGCAGTGATGTATAACCCACCACAGAACAGCAGGAGGCCAAGGCAAGAGTATGATGAGAGTAACAGAGCGATGATTGACA
>WNWK01048913.1:0-13379 GCA_009830355.1 Cherax destructor | reverse complement strand
ACTCAATTCCTGGTCAGAAAAATGGCAGATGCAGTTCAATGTAGATAAATGCAAAGTTCTAAAGCTCGGGGTCCATAACCCAAGCACTTATAAGTTAAATAACGTAGAACTTAGCCATAAGATTGCGAGAAGGACTTGGGGGTGATGGTAAGCAGCAACCTTAAACCAAGAAAAGCAATGCCTAAGCGTACGTAATAAGGCAAATAGATTACTGGGATTTATATCAAGAAGTGTTAGCAACAGAAGCCCAAAGAGGTTATATTACAGCTTTATACATCATTAGTAAGGCCTCACCTAACGCAGCTCAGTTCTGGTCTCCATATTACAGAATGGACATAAATTCGTTAGAAAACATTCAGCGTAGAATGACTAAATTAATACATAGCATTAGAAATCTTCCTTACGAAGAAAGATTGAAGACCCTTAAATTCATTCACTTGTAAGACGAAAGAATGAGGGGAGAATGATCGAGGTATACAAGTGGAAAATGGGTATTAAAAAAGGGGAATATAAATAAGGTCTTGAGGGTATCTCTCCAAGAGAGAACCCGCAATAATGGATTCAAGTTAGATAAGTTTAGATTTAGAAAGGATATAGGAAAGTATTGGTTTGGAAATAGGGTAGTTGATGAGTGGAACAGTCTGCCTAGTAGGGTTTTTGGGAAGCAAGGACCTTGGGTAGTTTTAAATTTAGGTTGGATAAATTCATGAGTGAAAGGGGTTGGTTTTGGGAGTGGGAATTGCACATGAGTAAATAAAATTATCAAAGTTATTTGGGTAGTATTGAAAATTAGGTTGAACAAATATTCTGTTAGTGGGATGGAATTGAAGGACCTGCCTAGAATGGGAACAACAGGCCTGCTGCAGTGTTCCTCCTTTCTTATGTTCTTATGTTCTTATCCCTTTCCCTAAGAATTTTAATATCAAGTTGTATTTAAAATCTTGATACAGTAAAAAGATTTTTGATAAAATTTCAAAATGCTGACGGATGTTCTATAAGATTCCCTGTAAAATATGCGATAAAGTTTATTATGGTCAAACTGGTAAAAGTCTTGAACTAAGTTTAAAAAACAACATAAATATAGCATTAGAACTGGACAAGATTCTAATGCTCTATTTATTCATCTGAGAGATTTTAACCATCCAATTGATTTTCAAAATGCTGAGAAGGTTGTATCAAGCAAGTCCATGGTTGAGAGAAATATAATAGAATCATGTTTCATTAAAAGCAGTTTTGAAAATAATATGAATATTTCTTTTGGTTTATATAAATTGGATTCATTTATAATTAATAAAATTTGGGAAGAATTTAATGATAAATTGGACTAATCTTAATTCTTGGGAAGAGTTTCAGGTCCTTTCTTATGTTCCTCTTCACAGAGTCGTGAGATGTTACGCTACTGTGAGGTGTAGTCTTTGTTAGTGTGATGTGACTGTGAGGTGTAGTCTCGCGCCTTATATAGGCCCTTCTTGTCATGTTTCTTGTTATAGTTCCTTGATAATGTGAGTAGTCACGAAAGCGCTTGGAATTCTTCTATTTTTTTCATAGTGGTTTTCTTGGATATATATATATACATACATACATACATACATACATACATACATACATACATACATACATACATACATACATACATACATACATACATACATACACACACATACACATACACATACACATACACATACACATACACACACACACACACACCCCTCTGGGTTTTCTTCTATTTTCTTACTAGTTCTTGTTATTTCCTCTTATCTCCATGGGGAAGTGGAACAGAATTCTTCCTCCGTAAGCCATGCGTGTCGTAAGAGACGACTAAAATGCCGGGAGCAAGGGGCTAGTAACCCCTTCTCCTGTATATATTACTAAATGAAAAAGGAGAAACTTTCGTTTTATACTTTTCTTTTATACGTTTAAAAATATATATTTTTTTCAATTATGTTAATGTAAAAATTAATAATTTTGTCCCAAAAGAACCTTAGAAAACTTACCTAACCTTATTATAACAAGCGCAATTTAATTTAGCCTAATCCAACTAAATATATTTTAGATACGTTTACAATAATTTAATAATACACAAACACAATGAAATATATTTTTTTCGTTATGTTTAGAATGATATTTGCGAAATTACTGCATACACAAATTTTCGCTTCTCTTATTCGGCAAGAAGAGCATTGCTATTTGAGCCAAAATCGCAAGTTTTCCCTTTCAGGGAATCTTTTATTTCCTCTTCAGAATGGTGAATGAGAGTGAGAATCAAGTTCTAAGAACAGTCTCTTGGTTCCTACTTAATCTTTGTCTGCCACAACACCTGCCAGTTGACCTGGGCCAGATGGTGAGGTGTCTGCCAACCATAAGAACATAAGAACATAAGAAAGGAGGAACACTGCAACAGGCCTGTTGGCCCATACTAGGCAGGTCCTTCACATTCCATCCCACCAACAGAACACTTGTTCAACCCAACTTTCAATGCTACCTAAGAAATAAGATTTGATAATTTTATTTACTCATGTGCAATTCCCACTCAAATCCAACCCCTCTCACTCATGAATTTATCCAACCTAAATTTAAAACTACCCAAGGTCCTAGCTTCAATAACCCTACTAGGCAGACTGTTCCACTCATCAACTACCCTATTTCCAAACCAATACTTTCCTATATCCTTTCTAAATCTAAACATCTAACTGAATCCATTATTGGGGTTCTCTTGAGAGATACCCTCAAGACCTTTTTATATCCCCTTTGTTAATACCCATTTTCCACTTGTATACCTCGATCATGTCTCCCTCATTCTACGTCTTACAAGTGAATGTAATTTAAGTTTCTTCAATCTTTCTTGTAAGGAAGATTTCTAATGCTATGTATTAATTTAGTCATTCTACGCTGAATGTTTTCTAACGAATTTATGTCCATTCTGTAATATGGAGACCAGAACTGAGCTGCGTAATCTAGGTGAGGCCTTACTAATGATGTATAAAGCTGTAATATAACCTCTGGACTTCTGTTGCAACACTTCTTGATATAAATCAGTAATCTATTTGCCTTATTACGTACGCTTAGGCATTGCTGTCTTGGTTTAAGGTTGCTGCTTACCATCACCCCCAAGTCCTTCTCGCAATCTGTATGGCTAAGTTCTACGTTATTTAACTTATAAGTGCTTGGGTTATGGACACTCCCTGAGCTTTAGAACTTTGCATTTATCTACATTGAACTGCATCTGCCATTTTTCTGACCAGGAATTGAGTTTGTCTAAATCCTCCTGTAGTTCACTGACATCTACGTCTGAATCGATTATCCTACCTATCTTCGTGTCATCAGCGAATTTGCTCATATCACTAGAAATTCCCTCGTCAAGGTCATTTATATATATTATAAACAACAACGGGCCCAAAACCGATCCCTGAGGAACGCCACTTGTTACAGATCCATCCGATTTAACCCCATTTATGCACACCCTCTGCTTCCTATTGGTGAGCCATGACTCGATCCATGACAACACTTTTCCCCCAATGCCGAGCAGCCACTTTCTTAACAGTCTCTGATGTGGTACTATCAAAAGCCTTACTAAAATCCAAATAAACGATATCGAATTCTTTATCATTATCAACTGCCTCAAAAGCCTTACTGAAAAAAGTTAATAAATTAGTTAGGCAGGAACGCCCCTGATGAATCCATGTGAGTATCATTAATCAAATTATGCCTATCGAGATGGCTTCTTATGTTATCAGCTATAATCGACTCTAGTAATTTGCCTCAATTGATGTTAGACTTATTAGGGTAATTTGATGGTAACGACTTGTCCCCTGCTTTAAAAATAGGAATTACATTAGCCATCTTCCACATATCCGCCACTACACCTGTTTGAAGAGATAGGTTAAAAATGTTAGTTAAGGGTTCACAGAGTTCTATTTTGCATTCCTTAAGAACCCTTGAAAAAGCTCATCAGGGCCTGGCTGATTTATTTTGCTTCAAACGGTCTATCTGTTTGATAACCTTTCGCTAGTGACTGTGATACTACATAATTTATCTTCTTCAGGCCCACTAAAATACCTAATTCTTGGGATATTATTAGTGTCTTCCTGAGTGAAAACCGAGAGAAAATAATTATTAAAAATAGAGCACATTTCATTCTCTTTGTCAGTAAGATACCCATAATTATTTTTAAGGGACCTATCTTATCTCTAACTTTTGTTCTATACACCTGGAAAAACTTTTTGGGTTAGTTTTCGAATCCCTAGCAACTTTAATTTCGTAGTCCCGTTTAGCTTTTCTTATCCCCTTTTTAACGTCCTCTTAATGTCAATATACTCACTCATAAGATGACCCTCACCTCGTTTGATACGCCTATAAATTCCTTTCTTCTGCCCTAAAAGATATTTGAGCCTATTATTCATCCATTTTGGGTCATTTCTATTCGTTCTTCCACAAGGATGGCCAGGTGGCAGAGGACGCTTGCCTGGCACTCATTAACCTCTCCACAACATACAAACACCAACTTCAGGATGCCCTCTGCCCTGAATTCTACCCAAACTTTTTCAGTTTCATAAGTGAGTACTGCAGAGGCCTTCTGCTTTACTAACCTTGACTTACATGCTTAATTAATGCATGATAGTTCTTGATCTAGATAGAGCTAAAAAGTTCTTTTCAGCAGATAGCTTCAGTGTGGACTTCCAAGTCTTCTATCTGTCTTTTTACATGTACTCTCATGTACTCATATGTACTACCATGCAACTAACTTCCATACTGTCTCGCTATACGTTGAGGGAAACGGCAAATAAACGCCTGTCTCTTTTTCTTTGGTCAGTGTACATGTGAATCATTTTTATATATGGTTCCTTTTAAAAGTTCTAAAATATTCTTGGTTCACACAGATCGAACCCTGGGAAGAACAAAGTAAACAAACTTGTCAACGTGTTGATGGACCTGTAGCCAGCAACTGATGTCAACAATCAGGTACCATTGTAGATAAATGGTTCACAGAACAGATAAGTTAATAAATTAGACACAGCAAAACTTACGTATCTTTATTGTGGAAAGATTCTTATCAAGATTGATGGATTGAACACATCGACTCCAGGTTGAGGGACTGATTCCCTCAAACTCCTTCTGATCTTAAACCATTCTTCTCTGTATTAGACTGAGGAAGCCACTGTGTGGTGAAGCGTTTCCACAATAAAAGATACCCAGTGTTACACATGTCTAATTTTATCAACATACGATTGTCTACAGAATGATATTTTCCATTACTAATTACCAAATATAACAGCTGTCAGGCAGTTATACAAATTACATTTTCTTTTAAAGGTAATTGGAGCAGTCAGTGTCTCTCCTGAGAGAGGGATGTCAACACTGTCAACATCAACCGTGAAACGAGGAACTGCCACAGTACATGGAGGATCCACGGGACCACAGTAAATCGTTGGACCGTTTCGTACTTAGAGCACACCAAGACCCAAAAACAACATACCTTCCTGGACTTCTCATGTCACTGAAGGTTGTCAACTCTGCCTCAACTCACAAATGTGCACCTGACTCTCTTCACTTGCCTGGCTCCAACCATCTCCTTCACAGTCGAATGGCTGGTAGGGAGCACTCAGGCCCGCCAGAGTTCACCACTGCAAAAACAACAAGGTCAGCACAAGACAAACACTATGTACAAAGCACGCACCAGGTATCTACATGAAACATCTAAAGAGAACCACAGCAACCATATTCTCTGAGCATTTTACAAACATGTATTTGACTTGTAGGTTTAAAAGATGGCAAGACAAAGTCCATCTTAAGAGTTTGATTTGGGTCACCATACATAGGAACAGGGTGAAGAGATCCTGGGACATATACAGATGCAGAATAGACAACCCACAGTAAAATTTCTTTCCTGTGGCAAAATGAGGCACTTAGTAACAATATTACCAATTCTGCAACCTCTTGCAGTACAAACACAAACCCCAAGACATCTGTCTGCACCCAGGCTGTGTACATCAAGTTTACAAAAATACTTTCACATTCCATCTCACACACAATATACACAATGAAATCAATTGGTATTACACACAGGGAATTGATACTGGCACCCATGCCAGGATTCACATCATCCTGCCTCATGCTTTACTTTCTCTAATACTTTTGCATCTCTTAATGCATCAGTATCAATCTGTCTAAGCCAATAAACTTCAGTTGTTAAGTGTACTTTGTACAGTAAGTGCATATGCTCAAGGGCCATAATTTGGACAGGCATGGAACGCACTGACTCTCACTAAGCACTACAAATGGGTAATGAAAGAATTTCACTTCTTCCTCCCTATCCCAGTTTTCATACAGATTTTTCACACAATAATTGTTGAATTGGCTCAGCTTCCTTAACAATTACTTCATGACGTCTTGACTTTGCCCTTTAGTGACATCCCAAACTTTTACAAGGTTCCACGGTGGCTGAGCCAACTCTCCAACATTTTCCTTAGAAAGACCAAACATGTTTTCTCCAATCTCTCTCATAAACATGGAATTTCTTAAATACTTTTCGCCATTACATACAGATTACAGATTACTATTTTCATCTCTTTACATAGTGGATCCACTAAAACATTGGTCACTCTAGGTTTCTGATATAATGCTAAACCCTCTAACCAGTTACTGTGTACATTACTCTCACTCTTTTCAACTCAGGTGTGGTTTTATATCTTACACTTGAGAACTTTCCCCACACCATGGTCAGCTCACAGCAACTTTCCATTTTTCCATAACTGGGGTCCAATGCAGCCCCTCTCCAGCCCAGAGCATTATGGTCCACATTATGGTCCCACATCATCATTCGGGTCTTTTATGGGTACATTCACTGGTACCATCCATTTCATACAAGCCAAACAGTATCTGAAACTGGGGAAAAAACTACGGGGACCGCATCACCATTCTCCCCAAACCAATAGCTCAGAGATTCCGAGTGCTTCCCCCCAGCAGTTACAAGAGAGGGGTCCTCCAATCCCAGATGTTAGTATCGTCTATACTACAGGCTTGCTTCATTATCTTTAGGGTGTGATGGAGTTTCTCTATTTTCCCTTGAGATGGAGGGTAGGAAAAGCTGAAAAATTAGGCTTTACCTCTAACCCCTTTAACACATTCCCAAATAATTCTGAGGTAAGTTAGACCCTTGATCTTTTTTTACCTCCCGAGGAAGGCCCAAAATGAAAAAGAACTTCATCAAAACCCTTAAGACTACATGAGCTGTCATCTTATATAGAGGGGCTGCTTCCAGGTACCTGGTAGTAGAGCAAATAATTGTGAGTAAATAATCATTTCCCATTCTGGTCCTTGGGACTGGACCAACCATCTACTATCAGCTTGCTGAAGGGTCCACCTTTGCTGAAATACTGAAAGGGGGAACAGGTTTAATACATTGCAAGGTTTCCTATAAATTGACAGACTAATGGTCTTACTATATTCTTCCACAGTCTCCCACAGCTGGGGCCTGAAGAAATGCCTGGAAACCTTGGACATCATCATCATCTGGTGACAAACCCTTGTTCCCCTTCCCTTGGTACAACAAACAGAGGCAACTTCTTTGTTAGAATTTCCTCTCTGAAATGAAAGCTTATTAAACTGTGAAACTGTTTTAGCCACAGCTGAGGCTCTGATCAGTGTTTCATCATTCTCCTGTACAGAAGTTAAATGCCTTAGTAGATGCAGCTCTCCACATTTGAACTGATCTATGCTCCAATCATGCTCAGCTCTGGCGGGAACATCCTTTTCTTCAGTTGACTGCAGTTCACACCCAAAAAACAGTGTTTCCAGACTTAAGCCCTCATCATCCTCATGAGAAATACCCAGAAGACTATTGATGGGGATCATGCGCCATACTTCCATGTTGGAACCAGCAGGAGAAGATCTGGAAAGGTCTCTCTCCTTCTCCTCCCAAATTTTGTTTTGGGTTTCCCCCTTCAGTTGTTCTTCACTGTCTAACAGGCATTACATTATTTCCCAATGAGGTTAACCCCCTCGAGAATCTCATCTGAAATATACGGGGAGATACCCAAATTTGGTATTCAGTTTCTACCCATAACTTGTGTACAGGTGTTCTTATGGTCAACCCGTAATACCCTTCAAAATATATCTTTCCCAGTATATAGGTATCATTAGCACTGGCAGCACTCCGCACATAGCAAGGAGTAGGTGCTACATCCATCTCTCAAGGACAACATGTTCTCAACCCTTCCCACATCCTTATGCAAGGCAACTGTGGACTTCTGCAAAAACCCGCATCCTGGGGTCTAATTCCAAGGGTTCCTCCTCACCTTGCCTTGAAGACTAATGCAAGCCACTGGATGTGTCTCTGCAGTTGGGGTTTCCCCTGGGATTGTTCCCCCTTTTCTCTGATCTTGCTGTTTATAAAAGCAAAACTTTGTATTGCCCAGTCTTGTTACAGTAGAACAAGTATAATTCTTAAAAGGTATTTTTACCATTTGGTGTAGGACTGGTACTGTGTGCCGAGGAACTGAAACCTTATTTGGTGGTCTAGGTAAACTTTGAGCTCCAGCTGACTTACCTTTTCCTTCTATTTGAGAGGGTGCCTCAGCCTTCATTTGTCCCTGAAAATTCTTGCCCCCTTACCTTTATGACCATAGATTTGGAATAAGGTTTAAAAAAACAGGAAATTTTTCGAAGGACCGTGACTGTTTTTACCTCCCAAACCTTACGAGCTAAGAATCTGTCACCCAGATCCAATGCTACTGAAAGATTATCGGGGTTTTGTCCTCCAAATATTCTCTAAAGTCAACAGGGATTGCATTGTACAATTCCTCATGAACAATTAGGTCTACTAACTTCCCATAGTCCCTGTTCACTCCTTTTGAACAAACCCACTTCTTAAACAGAAACAGTTTCTCATTCCCAAACTCAGTTAAGGTCTGCCCATCCTGAATTTTTTTTTTTTTTTTTTTTTTACTTCTGACTTGACCTTGTGCGGTAAAGGCTATCGGTCTGAGGAATTGGATCTCTTGGTCTTCTTCCTCAGACCGAACCTAATAACCTCCCAATCCCCCTCCCATTTCCCATCTTCCCCATCCCCCCTTTTTCCCTTTCCTCCTCCTCCTCATCCCTCCCTTATTTCCTTCCCTTTTTTACCCTGGGAGCTTCTCTCGACAGGCATTCTGGTTCCTAGGTAGGGGAAGGGTATCGTGGTCCATCCCATTCCGTTAAGGTTCTTGGCAGTGGTGAGTTGCCGTGGAATCTGGATCGCCTGAGGATGTCCGATCCTCTCCGGTCTCCCGGGTGGCCTTGGTTCGATTCCGGCAAGGTGGAAACATTTTGACGTGTTCCTTACACCTGTTGTCATGTTCACCTAGCAGCAAATAGGTACCTGGGTGTTAGTCGACTGGTGTGGGTCGACAGGAAACAAGATTGAAGACCCCAATGGAAATAAGACAGACAGTCCTTGATGATGCACTGACTTTCTTGGGTTATCCTGGGTGGCTAACCTCCGGGGTTAAAAATCCAAAGAAAATCTTATCTTATCTCTTATCTTATTAAATTTCGTACTTTTCCTTTCAATACCATCGGGAAAAGATTCTCTATCATTTCATAAGATTTTTTTTTAAAGTCTTCAACACTGAGAGCAGATTTGCTAGCAGGGGTCTCGACAGTGAAAGGTTAATATAGTGGACCCTCAGTTATTGGCGCAATCCAATCCAGAAGCACGTCCTAAAACCGAAAGGGCGAAAACCGAAATAATATTTCCCATAAGAATTAATGTATATACAGTGGACCCCTGGTTTTCGTAATTAATCCGTTCCAGAGGGCATCACGAACACCGAATACAGTGGACCTCGAGTTACGATATTTTTCGTTCGAGAATGCTGTTAATGCATTACCAAAAATTTATCCCAAGGAATAATGTAAAATAACAGTTTTACACCCCAAATATACTTAAAAAACATTTAAAATAAACTTACATAAAGGGTTTTGGGACCATCGTAACTAGTACCACTGTATACGAACTCCAAATCTATTTTCCCCATAAGAACAATGGAAATAAAATTAATCCGTTTCAGACACCCAAAATATTAAAATAAAATATTTTTGTACATTAAATATACATTAAATTACACAGAAAACAATGAGACGTGAAGAATAAAACAATAATAACATGTCACTTACCTTTATTGAAGAGTTGTTGATGTGTGGAAGACGGGAGGGGAGAGGATAGAAGAGTTTTTGATAATATTACAGTGGAACCCCGGTTAACGAAAAAATTCATTGCAGAAGCCTGCTCAAGTGCCATTACCGAACGAATTTACTTCCTTAAGAAAAAATGTCATTTAGGTTAGTCTATTTCAGATCCCCAAAAATACCTTCCCACAAGCACTTACAATATTATCCACATAATTGCACGATTTCAGGGTGCTCGTTAACAGGGTTCCACTGTAAAAATGGGACATTTTATAATGATATGTATTAAAAATAATAATATCCAAAGGTATTACTTTTAGGGTCTTATGATAGGTCTTACCAAAGTGACACAATGATTATATGATCTTTTGATGATTAACTAGGTTTACAAAAATGAATGAAATTTAAACATTTAAGAATTTAACAATTTTTATATAAATGGGAAAGGGGGTATTTACATAATACGTTTTTATATTGGGGTGTCTTAGGAAACTTTTGACTAGCAAAATGAAACCATAGTTGATTAGAATTTTGGGTTTCATATTGCAGATTAAGGGGAATCACAGATATCAATAAGTGTATTTTGCTGTGGATATGTGCAAGATAAAGTAGTTTTATGTTTATACTTTGGGGTGCAAAATGAGATAAGATTTTTTTTAAGGGCTTTTGTGGAGCTTGTGTCTGCAGTTCAGAGTTTTCAGGCGGGATTCCCCAGTTTTTGGGCCCTTTTTTTCATTGAATTTTTGTATAGATTTAGTTGGACAGGGGGAAAAAAGAGATTTTGTGTCGGAATGTCTATTTGTCCTGTCAAAAAAGGGTTTTTTAGCCGGGGTTAAATTGGAATTAGGGGTTTTAAAATGGGGTAGTAAGTATGGATGTTCTGAACAGTGAGTAATTGAGTAAGTTTAGGTCTTTGAAGAGTGGGGGGGGCCCTGGTTGGATTGGTGATAATTTTACTGGCTTTTTTTGGGGTTATTATTGGTTTTAGGGGGGTATTGTGTTGACCCCCAACACAAATGGCATAGGGAGGTAGGAAGATGAGTGAATAGATATTAGGGGATTGGGTACATAATCCCGATTTAGAGAGGACCCCTACTTTTTTTGGCATTTTCTTTTTTGTTTGGATGGGGGTCAAATTTTCGGCTGCGTAAAAGGTAACCCCAAATTTTCCCTATTATGTTTACAAAAAGATGTTGATCTTAATGTTTAATTGTGCACCCTGCTCTGTTGCCAAACATAATATAGAAGGTCTTATCAGTTTTAGTGTAATTTATTGGCTGTCATCCATGTTGATATTTTTAGTAACTGTTAAAAATGGTGTTGAGCGGGGAAAGATTTGGGGGGGAGATGACAAAGTTGTGCCCAGCAAAAGATTTTTTTCAGGGGGATACATTAAGATCATTGATGTAAAAGAGGAAGAGCAGGGGACCAAGGACATTTTTGGGGACCCGGTTCAAGTTTCGTTTGAGCAGGATGTGTCTTTAATGGTAATACAAATATTAGTAGCTAGGTTTGAAATGCAAGTCATGACCTCTTTTCCATAGGGGTCAATTTTTGGGGAGGATGCCGGGGTTTTTGTGTCGGTTTCTTTTGTCAAAAAAGTCCCCAAAGGATATTCCCTTTTTTTCAGGGGGTAAACAGGTCTATCATTTTAGATTGCACGTTAGTGCTTTTATTTTTTCCAAATTTGTGTAGTTATAAACAGATAATCCTTTGCAACAGTTTCTCGAAGATTTTTGGGTAGAACGGGAAGTTTGATATTGACCTATATTTTACATCTGTGGGGCACCACCTTTGGAAGGGGAACCCCTTTCTTTTTGAGTGGCAGGGGGAAATGCATTTTAAAGATTTTTTAAAAGTAATGAAAAAATGGAAAGGACATGAGGGCTCTTTTTTTAATGGTGGGCTTGAGACAGATTCCCCGATTTATTTTAAATGACTTGACTATCATGGTGACTTCAGTTTCCCGTAGGGGAAGATAGAAGGAGGATGGAAATTCCCTCTAGGTAATCACTTGCTCGGGGATTTATCTGGGATTTTACTAGCAAGATTTGATCCTATGGTTGAGAAAAATCATTTATCTGTTTTTTATCAATAGGCTGTAGTGGTGTTTTTTTTGGGTTTTGTTAGGACAAATCCTAGTTTTTCGTTAATGGGACCCAGAACTGTGGGGTGTTTTCTAGGTCTTTTTTTCCTCTTTTTTATAACTGCTGGGTAGTATGTCAATTGTTTGGCTTTTTTATTAGTTTGGTGAGAACTGATGAATAGTGTTTAATAAACCTTTATTAGAAGCCCCCAATTGCTTTTCATATTGATGTTTTTTGTTAATGGATTTTAGTAAGCTGTTATTTGATGGGCAACCTAGCCATTTATTCGTAATCTTTTCATTTTTATAGGACAATGTTTGTTGTATAGTCTACGGGTTTTTAAAAAAGTGTCTGTCCAATCATCGAACCCCTTTTCGTTGGAGAATTCTAAGCCCAGCCCCTCTTAGCTCGCTATAAAATTATTTTTGGGGCAGAAAAGATAGTCCCAAATTTCCAAATCATCTATACGACTTATTTATCTATCACAACATCTAATATGGATAATAAACAATATTAATAACATAGAAACATGAAAAACTTGAATGAATAAAAAATCATTACGAATCTGAGGACTTTTTTGGGGTTTGGTTTTTTGGGGAAAAGGGCCCCTGAAAAATACGCCTTAAAAATGATGGCCGCCAGACACCGGGGTGTTTCGCCCATATAACTCCCAAAAAATTGGAGGGACTTTTGTGCCATTTTTCTATATTTTAAAAGTTAACTAACTTGCTAAATGTTAATGCTACACTTTTTGCTTACTATAGCCTTTTTCAACTCCTGCTGCTTTAGTATCATAAATATCAAAAATCCGAATCACTTAAGAAGCATTCTCCCTCAGCCCTTTTGGTTGGCACAAAATTTTTTTGGGGGTCATGGTGGCTTTTGCAGTTAAGACTAAAACCAATGGCAAATGACAAAAAGGTTTTTTAAATGCATGGGTGGCGTTTTTGCTTTAAAAATTTTACACTGACCGGGAAAAGGGGGCGGGCCCGCCAGGCCACATTCTTTGGGGAAACCAAACTGAGCAGATCGCAAAAACCTGAATATTTTTTTGAAAAAAAACGAACTCCATTTCACGAACTCCGATGGAAAAACTCCGGGGCCACTGAACCGTTTTAAAAC
>WNWK01048912.1:0-13379 GCA_009830355.1 Cherax destructor | reverse complement strand
AATTTTCCCCTTTAAAAACCCATTTTCTTCCACCTGATATGATCCCCCACCACCATAACTCCAACTCCCCCTCAAGGTTTTTCGCAGCCCATACCTCCATTGGTTTTTTTCCCCTTCCCTTTTGCTTTTAAAATACTTTTACGGTAGGTTTGCCTGCCTCCCCCACCATCCTACAACGTCTTCTTCATGTTTCCCCCTCCTTCCCCCCCACCCACCACTCTTCAAAACATCCTAGGATCCTCTCCCTTCGAGCAATCTCAATTTTTTTTCCCAAAAAGCCCCCGAACCACTGAACCCCCCCCTCCCAACTCTCATACCCATCACCCCCCCTCTGATCTGAGAACCCAACATCAATCGTTTGACCCCCTTGACATTCTTTCCCTGGTGCCCTAAACCCTATCAAACCGCACTGCACCCCCCCTCCGAAAAAGACATCCCCCCCGTGCGCCATCACCTCCCAAATCTATCACCCCCCCACCCCCAAAACATCCTAAACCCCCCCCAACACCCCCCCCCCCGGGGGGTTCCACACCCTTTTTTTATAACACAGTTCCAGTCACCCCCTTTTTGGGGGTTTTTTCAAACCCTCCCATATGATACACCAAATAATCCCACAGAACCCCCCTTTTAAACCCTTTTCACAATTATTGCAGGCAAAAACCCCAACAAAACCCCCCAAAAACCCCCCGCCACACCTCACCTACCCCCAATCCTCCCTTTTCCCCCCTCCTCCCAAGCCAGGGGGGCTTTTTTCCCCTTTTATGGCAACAGAACTCCACCCTCGAGACACGCAGCGCCCCCCGTATACACTTTAAAAACCCTTTTCATCAACAAGTCCCCCCTTTTTTTGCTCCTGAAGAAAACCTACATCTATACTATACCTTTAAAAAGCCCCCTTTCCTTTTTTCCCGGCCTATAGACCATTTACATTACATGTCACCCCTGGAATACATAAAAGGGGTTTTTCCCCCTTGGGACCTCTTAGATTTCACCACAGCACCATTGTCAACAGTTTTTTTTGCCTATACAGTGACCCCGGTTTTTGTTTAAACCCCATTCCAGAGGGCGTCATGAACACTGGCGAACTCCGAATTTTTTTTCCCCCTAAGAAATAATGGAAATAAAATTAATCGGTTCCAGACACCCAAAAGTATTAAAATAAAATTTTTTTTTTTTTACAACATACATTAAATTACACACAAAAAAAATGAAAAAAAAGAAATAATAGAAAACAACATGTCACTTACACCCTGCAACAGCTTGGTTAGGGTGATAATCATCCAAAACCCCCTTTTGAAACATCAGCCCATTTGGAAAAGATCTCCCAACCCTTTGGGAAGAAGCCAATTTCCTCTGTTAATGGGCTCTGGTGGTTTTGGTGGCAAACCCCCTCGCCAGGGGGGAAGGGCCCCGGGGTTGTTTCCCCCAGCCGGGAAAAAAATTGGGGGCGTGTTTCTTTCCCCTATTGTCTATGTTCCCTCAGGGTAAAATGGGAAAGTCACGGGGGGAGTCGCATCCTAAACCACCCTAATCTGCCCGAAATGCTCAGCAAAAAAAGGGGGGACTTTCTATATAGTAGTTGTCACGATGTCAGCTAGGCCTGTATACCATGTACATGTACTTGTAGTAAATAAAGATATTATTATTATTATTATTATTGAAGAGTTGTTAAAGAGGGAGGAGGGGAGAGGATGGAGAAAACTAGTTTTTGGGAAAGGGGGGCCCCCCCTTCCATTAACACTAAAGGTGGCAATTTTTTTTCGGTGTTATTGGTTTTTTCTTTTAAGGCCACTGGGGAACCTTTCGGGCCAAAAAAAAACGTCCGGGGGCTGTCGGGCATTTCTTTAAAACACCCCAAAAAATGGGGACACCACATTGTCATTGTACAGGGGGCCCCAAAACCGGCCTGCAACAGCTTGGTTAGGGTGATAATCATCCATAAAGCCTTGCACATCAGCCCATTTGGCACAGAATCCCCCTCCCCCTTTTGAAGGCAACTTCCTCCATCTCTGTTCCTCCTCCCCTAATTTTTTTTCTGAACTGTGGTCTGTTTCTGTTGAAGCTCTTGCAGATCTTCAGGTTTGGGTTTTTCTTCTTTTCCCCCACCAACTGTTCCACATCCTCGGTACAAACATCCCCAAACCCCCCCGGGCTTGCCCAGTTCCACAATTTCTTGCACAACAGGTTTAGGCTCAGGGGGTTTTTAGGCTCAGCCCCAAACCTTTTAAAATCCCCTTTTTGGGGTGGGCCCCAAATTTTTTTCCCGGCAGAGTTCAAAGTCCCATCACTCCCCCCCCAAGCCTTACCCATTAGGTTTACACAATGCAGGGTTTGGGGGAAAAAAAACTTTCCAAAAATCTTTTAGGGTCATATTCATGTTTTTATCAACATCAAAACACTTTTGAAACATTGCTTTGGTGTAGTTTGCAGATGACCTGCTGGTCAATGGGCTGGGGGGGAGGAGTGGTTTAGGGGGCAAAAACTTTTCTTTGATGAACTTAGTCCTGCACAATTTGTTTTGCCAATTTGGAGGATGACAAGGAGCAGTTCCATTATCAGGGGGGACTTTTAAAAAGGAAAATTTTTTCCTAGAGATATTTCTTCACATCCCCCCATAAAACCAGTCAAAGAAAAAAAATTTTAGTGACCCATGCCTTTTTGTTAGACTTCCCCATTAGACTTGGTGACACTGCATCTCTTTTAAAAAATCGGGGTTTTTTCAGTGAGATACACCATTAAAGGCTTTACTTTTCCCCAGCATTAAACAACATCAGAGTTAACCTGCTTTTTAGGCTTGTGTCCTGGGAGGGCCTTTTCCCCCTGTGTAATAAGGGGCCTGTTTGGCATTTTCTTCCAAAACAGGCCTGTTTTTCACAATTGAACACTTTTTGGGGGTTTGGGAAAATTTTTTAGCCTCTATGTACCCCTTTTAATTCATTCACGTAATTTTTAGCTGCACTTTTTTTGGAACTGGCTGCCTCACCATGCCTCACAACACTATGTATGCCACTACACTTTTTTTTTTTAAAATTTTCAAACCAGCCTTTGCGGCTTTAAGTTCATTCCTTGGACTCGTTTTTTGGGATTTTCTTTTAAAAAAATCATCATGCAACTGCCTTGCTTTTTTTTAAAATTATTGCCTGCAAAACACTATCTCCTGCTAATTGTTTCTCGTTTTTTTCCCACCAACAACAGTTTCCCCCTTTTTCCAGCACTTGAGATCTTTTGTTTTGTGACCATCTTGCACCCCTTTTTTAGCAACAGCATCCTTGATTTTTTCTTCCCCCAAAGGAAGTGATGGTTGAATGGGCTTTGGGTGAGCTGGCCAGGGGGTATGGCAACGAACTCCACTTTCATATTTTGCAATGATCTCCTTCAATTCTACCGTATTTCCCGACATTCTTTACTACAGCCTTGGCACTTGGAGTTTTTTTGGGGCCCTGGTGGCTTTTTTAGCAGTTAAAAACTTAAAAAAAGTGGAATAATGACATATCTGGGGATGAATGCGTGGGTGGTGGTCACTTGCTGGTAAACAATAGCACACTGACTGGAATGGAGTGCCCGGGCCCCCTTTCAGGCCACGCGTCGCGTGGGGGACAAATCATGAACTCCCAGCGGGTTTGGGGGAAACCGGGCCAAAATTTTTGTGAAAATTTAAAAGAACACCGATTTTAACGAACTCAGACGTTTAAATAACACCGGGGTTTTGGGCTGCATTCCCCCTCCCTCCCGTCCCCTTCACTACCCCTACCAATATTTTTACTCGCTACCTCCACCCATGCCTTTTACAGAATCTCTGTGCAGGTGGAGGACGCCCGGCCACCCTCTTGACCCCCCCACAGTTTTTTTTTCGAGCCCCCCTCTGCCCCTCCATACTCTTTTCCCCTCCATCCTGATGTACAGTTACCACAACCTCAGCCCCCCAACCCAACTCCCCGGAACTCCCCCCCCCATCTCGCCTGGGGTGACAAATTCCCTTTCCATTTTTGGGAGTGCCACCAACCCACGGGACATAAAACCCAGGGGCACATCCAAATGGTTTATCTCAACCGGGGCCTTGAAAGCCCCCCAAAAAAAGCCCCCTTAACCCAAATTTTTTTTCCAAAGGGTTCTGTTGGTTTTGCAGGGGGCCCCCTTCATTTCATTTCGGGGCTACCAACTCCCCAAACAGCACTCTTGCATCAGGTTGTTCCAATTGTTCCTGCACTGCAGCGGCCTTTGTTTTTTGGGAACCGATAGCCTAAAGGTCCTTCGCTGCTCATAGGGGGTATGGCCCTTCGCAGCGACATCTTGATTGAGTAGGCCCCCCTCTGGGAGCCCTTCATAGGGACCCCTAGTCCATTGACCCACAGTCAAAAGCATGTAAAATTCCCCTTTTGGAAGGCTTTCATATATCCGGGAAAACAGCCTTAAAGGGCACATTTCTCACTCTAACCCAGGTATAATGCCCGGAGACACCCCTGGCAGACCTCCAAACCCATGTTGACAATTACACTTATCCTGGTACTTCTCGGTTTTTCTCGGTGGTGGGCCAGTTTCACGAAGAGTGATGCCCCTCCATTGAGTGCCACCCCTATAACTCCTCTTTCCCGGGGTTCCCCAAAAGGGATCTCCCCGGGTCGCTGGAAACACCACAGCCACATTTGGGGGGGAAAAGCACCTTGCAGGGGCCCCATACAGACAGTGTTTACCCTCCTTCGAGGCACCGTGCCATGTTAGTAAAACAGAAGTCCCCCCCTAGTCACCACCAGAGGGCCAGCTGCTCACAACATCCCAGTGCATGGCTGGTAGGCGAATAAAATGACTAATCAGATCATATAACGGGGAAAATAACATGTCGAATTTCACTTTTGTTTTTAACAAAAATGCATCCCAACTGAAAAGGGGAAACTTTTAAAAATTTCTAACATTTAGAAAAAGATTTTCTTTGAGTGTTTTACACCATTCCATGACATCAGCTAACAATCCAACGCCTGTCTTGAGATATATAAAGTAATTCTAAGTTCTGCATTTTCCCAACTCATACTAAAAGTGTCTACAACCTCCTGGCTAATATCACTATTTCAATGAATTAAAAAAATTACTCTCTTTACTTGGTAACTTTGTTTCGAGTTTATTAAACTGTCAATATAATCATAGCATAAGACCCGTTTACCTTACATAAGGGTAACACATCCTGGGGCACATTAATCTTCTGAAACAGTATATTTCAATGATTTACCCATTCCTGATATGCTGATCTGCTAAACTGGAAAAGAGATCCATTTTAAAATAAACTGAGAATCTTAGAACCCCAACACTGCCTAATCCACTCAAGAATTTGAGTCCTTGTTTTGAATGAAGCTCAATTTCGTATTTGTCAGCTGTCAATTCCTTTGTAAATATCTCTGTCATATGTTAAGTGACAAAGTAACAACTTGTCTTTACATTGGAAATGCAAAGAACACAATATTCACCAATATAGTTACTGGAATTTAAAATGTGCATCATGGTGCCTATGCTTATCTGGGAAGGTGGGTGCCACATAATCTACAAGTGGTTTGTGAATCGAATCTCGTCTTAACTTTGAATTTGCTAGCAGCATTTTCAATTCTTATAACTCTTCACACTGACTATTTGACCTTGTAATCAAATGTAATATAAACAATAGGCAAATGGACTTATGGCGAGAGACTACTTTGCCTGCAGGAGAGTAATCCAACTAGCATTCAGTGAAAAAATCCTATATATTCGCTAGAATGAGTATGGGCATAATTTTTAAAGTGCACAGTTGATCCTCCTGGGAAATACGAGTGTCTTGCATCCTTCGTGTATATCTAACTACTCCTGCAACTATGACAATGTTTCTTATAAGTCTTCTTCATATTATCGTTCTGACATAAGTATCAAAATCTTAATCAAAACCAAATATGATTCATCAGCCATTAAAAGTACATATCTTTATAATGCTTATTGCCCTACGACACATGGAATTTTCACAAATGCCCATCTGTCTTGCCTTAATTGATATGTATGATGACACCTGCCTTCCTTCTTCTAATATTGCTAACTTATCACGTGTGATGGAAAAAGTCATCTGCTAAAGATTTTGTGTGCATTAAGAGGATTATATGCGGCAAAAGCTCGCTATACACAATCCATCATTAATTCCAGGATTAAAAATATATTGTCTTACTCTGTTTCTTGGTATTCAATATATGATCCGGAGAGTTGTACTCTGAATTCCACCTTTACGTATTCTAAATTTAAGGGGGATTCAATATATTCTATAATCCAACCCTAACCTTCCTTATCTTAATTCTGTCTCGTATCTTTCTAATCTCGTTTCCACTTAACGATCAAAGACCCTTTGATATTTCCTCTCATTTATAACTCAAAACAGTTGGGGATTCTGAGGACATCACCAGAGGCGATCTATCATACAATTTTCATCTGACCTATAAAATATTGTCTATATGCATGCAAGTACATTGCTAAATCACTCTCGTGAGCTGATGGGATGGTATTTTTCCCTCAATGTATGTCTACCTCTAAAATTTGTATATAAGAGATATTTTTCTGATACCATTTCCTGGGATGGGGAAACCCATCAGAGTCGAGTGGCGATCCGAGGCCATCACCTATCAGATTATTGACGGGCGCTCCTCCGGGTTGTGAGGCATTGCGGAACGCCAGGCTCCGGACGTGAGGTGTCGCTGTCAGAATCATTAATGGTCGCAAAGGCTTGATCATCAACTTTAGCTCGCGATATACCGCTATTTACATTTTTTTGGGACACATTTGGGCAGAAACGCGTATTCTGAAATCCCACGGGGAGAAATGACATCCCCTATCCCTCCCTCTTTTTGGGTTCCTTCTTCACCGTTGATGACGTGGCCTTTTTTGTGGCAGGACAGTGACCAGATCTCCACTCCCACAGTAGGTGCTCCTCCGAGGGGGCAAACCTAAGGACCAACCCTTTTTTGCCCGGGAATTATGAAAGGATACGTTTCTCATGTTAAAATGTCCTTCCTAGGAAGCTTTATACATTTATTCATGAAAATAATCATAATGAATATAATTTCAAAAATATAATGGTGGGAACTCAGGGTCCTGCCAGGCTTTGAGGGTAAAAGTGGAGTTACAGGTGTATAAAATTTCAGTTCGAAAATATAATTTTATTCAATTGTACATTTAATTTTTTACTATTTTCATTGATATAAAAAAATATTTTCTTAATTAGTCTTTGAATATAAGAAACTGAAGATAATTTCCCAATATGCAAGTTTCATTTCAAGATTATACATAAGTTATTTTCCTTAGTGGTTACAATATGAAATTTCAATAATTAGTGGAGAGTTGATAAATCAATTTCTATTATAAACATTTACTTCTGTACTTTTCTTGCTCTTGCAAGAAGTAATAAAATATAATAGAAAATAATGCTATCATTCTTTCATACTTAGTTTTACAGAGAAGGGCCTAGATATGTACTCATGGAAGCTAATTCTGTGTTGCATTGCAAGGAGATGAATTCACAATGACTGCAGATTGATATTGGTCGTGATTCTACCCCTTTCTTGGAGCATACCTCACCTTCCTTCTTGGAGCATACTCACCTTCCTTTCTTTGCCAATAAATTTGGCCAATGGATCGTAGTGTTGCTGAGCCTAACAGAAGTAGGTACACTGTAAACGTTTCTTCGCTTGGGAGCTCCTTGGATCGATGATTTGTTGCAAATGCTACAAGTCCTTGTGCCAGTTATCTTCGGAATTCTAACAGAATATGAATGAGTTTGTGTACAACATATGCATTAACGAAGACCAAAAAAATTCCTTGCCACCATTTCTGCTCTTTCTGTTCGTACCATAAAGCTGTCGAAGCATGTCATGCTTATCAAGATTAAAGATGCTTTTATTAAGGACTATATTGAAATATGGCCGTTAGCATGCTTTCATTGTAATCCTTTACCACTTGAGGGCAAGTGATTACTGTCTTAGTTCCATTTTTGTCTGTCCTCTCTTCAGAGTTATGGTTGTAACTCCATGATAATTGGATGCTATGTGAACTGCTTTACTGTCCATCCACCAATACACAGTTATTCCATTAGGTGTTGACCTATAGTCAGTCTCCTCTTTTTAGCTTCTTGTGGGCGTGATTGTGCCAAGCTTGAACACTGACTCCTTGTAAGGTCTCTAGGAGAGGGAAAGAAGTAAAGTAGTTATCAAAGAAATTTTCTGATTTTTGCCATGGAGATTAGTCAGTTTGAGAACTACTTCTCCGCCTAATCCTACTTCTTTCCTCATGATGGGATTTTTGTCTTCTTTACCTGTGTATATAGCACAGTTGAAAATATATCCAGCATTATCAACAATACACACCAATTTGTAGTCCTCTTCCTGATTGGCTTCATAGGAATATACTGTTTGAAAGTGCATCTTCCCTTGAAGCGAATCATTAGATTCATCAACACTTGAGATACTCTCCTGGAGATCTGATGTCTCTGAATTTGTTATTCAAGCTCTCAATGAGTGGTCTTAGTTTGTATAATTTCTCTTCTATTTGGGTCCATTTTAGTTTTTCATTCGGATGTAACTTACTGAGAATGGTAAGAAACCTATCACGTGCCATAGCTTTTTGAATAGGTGGACACCCATATCTGATGCTTGCCCAATAATGGTGCAGGTAGTCGGTGGTAGCCC
Source organism: Cherax destructor (assembly GCA_009830355.1). Taxonomy (NCBI): domain Eukaryota; kingdom Metazoa; phylum Arthropoda; class Malacostraca; order Decapoda; family Parastacidae; genus Cherax; species Cherax destructor. The sequence continues at coordinate 4,698 of WNWK01048912.1, read as the reverse complement.
ATAATGTTGATTCCAAGAAACATAAGAACATAAGAACATAAGAAAGGAGGAACACTGCAGAAGGCCTACTGGCCCATACAAGGCAGGTCCATATCAAAACCACCACTACCTAAGAATTTATTCCTGTACTCACGACACCAATCAAACCCAGCCCCTCCCACTCATATATTTGTCCAATCTCTTTTAAAAGCCACCCAAGGTCCTAGCCTCTATCACAGTACTGGAAGATTGTTCCACGCATCTACAACTCTGTTCGAAAACCAGTACTTGCCTATGTCCTTCTAAATCTAAATTTATCCAATTTAAACTGGTTATTTCTGGTTCTTACTTGGTTCGATATCCTCAGTATTTTATTAATATCTCCTTTGTTTATGCCTCATCATCCACTTATACACCTCGATGATATCTCCTCATTCTACGCTCTCCAGAGAGTGGAGATTCAACGCTCTAAGTCTATCTTCATACGGGAGATTTCTTATACTGTAAATCATTTAGTCATTCTTCTTTGTATGTTCTCCAATGAATCTATATCCATCCTGTAGTAAGAGACCAAAACTGAGCTGCATAATCCAAATGAGGTCTCACTAGTGATGTATAGAGCTGTAAAATAACTTTTGACTTCTGTTGCTTATACTTCTTGAAATAAATCCTAGTAATCTGTTAGCCTATTGCGCACACTTAGGCACTGTTGTCTCGGCTTTAAATTCTGCTTTACCATGACTCCCAAGTCTTTTCACATTCTGTATGATCAAGCTCTACTTCACCTAGTTTATAAATTCGAGGGATATTTTCATTGCCAAGGACTAGTACCTTAACTTGTCCACATTGAACTTCATCTGCCACTTTTCAGACCAAGACATTAATTTGTCCAAATCCTCCTGGGAGTTCACTCGGTATCCTCCTCAGAATGAATCATACGGCCTATTTTTGTCATCAGCAAATTTACTCATGTCACTTGCAATTCCTTCATCAAGGTCATTTATGTAAATTATGAACAACAATGGGACCTAAAACTGATCCTTGTGGAACGCCACTAGTGACTAATCCCCATTCAGATTTGACCCCATTAATGGAAACCCTCTGCTTTCTATTGGTAAGCCATGCCTCTATCCATGCTAGAACTTACCTCTTATACCATGAGCTGCCACCTTCTTAAGAGTCTCTTGTGAGGTACTCTATCGAAGGCCTTACTGAAATCCAAGTAAACTATATCATATTCTTTATCACTGTCTACTGCCTCAAATGTTTTATTGAAAACGCCAGTAAATTTGAGCAGGAACGACTCTCGTGAACCCATGCTGAGATTCATTAATCAAATTATGTTCTTCAAGGTGACTTCTATAATATCAGCTATAATTGATTCTAATAATTGCCTACTATAGATGTGAGCTTATTGGACGGTAATTTGATGGAATTGACTTATCCCCTGATTTGAATATAGGAACTACATTAGCTATCTTCCAATCTCTGTCACAATACCAGGTTAGGATGGACGTATTAAACACATTCGTTGGCTTGATAAGTTCCATCTTGCATTCTTTAAGTACCCTGGAAAACAACTCGTCGGGTCGGGACTTATTTTGCTTCAGTTTTCTATCTGTTTGATAACCATGTCCCTCGTGCATGTGCAATAATAGTTAAATTGAATTCTAGGAACTGAATAATTGTTAATTTCTGGAATCTCATTTACGTCTTCTTGTAAAACTCGACAAAAAATAGTCATTAAATGAGAACACATTTCCAGTTCGTTATCCGTCAGATGTCCATTCCCAATTTTCAGAGGTCCTACCTTTTCCTCACCTTCGTCCTATACACTTGAAAGAACCCTTTTGGATTAGTCTTTGATTCATTAGCAACCTTAATCTCGTAGTCACGTTTAGCCCTAATCCTTTTTCTATCCTTTCAACTGAACATTTGGTCAATAAGGTTAACATCTCCTTTTTGATGCGCCTATAAATTCCTCATCTTTTGTTACTGTAAAATACTTTGCCTTTTTGAATACACTCATATGCCCATAATGCCATGGCATGATAGTGGCTCTTTGCAGTCAATGAAATAAAAATGAGGAACCTTGAGTCTGAGCTAATGGATTAGATGCTACTTGGGTAAAAGGGTGGGTCATCTTCAGTCACTGTATATCACATTCTACTCAAGTGTCATAATCTGAAGGTATTTCTTCCAAAATCATGAAGAACACTTTCATTTAAACCTCGTCTGTGTGAAAACATAAGAACATAAGAAAGGAGGAACACTGCAGCAGCCTGTTGGCCCATACTAGGCAAGTCCTTCACAATCCGTCCCACTAACAAAATATTTGCTCAACCCAATTTGCAATGCTACCCAAGAAATAAGCTTTGATAATTCTATTTACTCATGTGCGAGTCCCACTCAAATCCAACCCCTCATGAATTTATCCAACCTAAATTTGAAACTACCCAAGGTCCTAGCTTCAATAACCCTACTAGGCAGACTGTTCCACTCATCAACTACCTATTTCCAAACCAATACTTTCCTATATCCTTTCTAAATCTAAACTTATATAATTTAATCCATTATTGCGGGTTCTCTTTGGAGCATGGAGCATGATGACCTGAGCGTCGTAGCTGGGATGGAAGAAGGGTGGGTAAGGATAGAAATATGGGAAAATGTTGGGTAAGGGTAGGAGGAGGAATATACAGGTGAGTGGCACGTCCACTCTGGGCGACATGTGCAGAGAAACTGGAGGCGTTGTTGATCGGTGTGTGTGACGCTGGAGCGAGTTGTAGCAGCTGATGAGGCGGGTGTAGGTGGACCTGCAGGCGGCTGTCAGGCGTCGATGGAAGAGTCCCAGAAGGCAGTCAAGGTCGAGAAGGCAGTCACATTACAGTGATGTGTTGGAGAAATCACTGAAGCGTTCCATTCACCAGCAAGGTGAACTGTCTTAGTGAGATGTGTTTTACTTTAATTAAACGTTGGAAGTTAGGATGTTTGAAGGTCTCTTATAATGTTGTCGAGGGTCTGGAGTGGTTGGTATTACAGCTGAACTTAACAGTTCCATCGTGGAGATTTGGGGATGGCCAGAGGACCTTGTTGGGGGAAATTGTCGAGTAGAAAGAATCTTACACCAAACATGGTGATGGTGGAAGTGTTATGGAAGGGCTGGACAAAAAGCCCTGATTGGTTGGGGTAGAGGGATGAATCTTTCATTGGTGGAAGGTAAGTTGTGGGAATGGGGGGGAGGCAGCTGATTGGTTCTGGGTGGGGTGTGAGGTGGGGGTGAGCTCTCATTGGTTGTTGTAGGCGGAGTCAGTAGTAGCTAGTGGTGGTGGTGGAGCTTAACCCAATTCGAAAATGCTGGGTTTGTTGAGTATTCCAAAGATGGTGGAGAATCTGGAAATTTGAACTCTGGCATGTTGTTTAATTTGAAGAGTTCGTTGATGGAGGTGTTGAACGCCCCAGGAACAGCAGAAGCATAAAAAAACCCGGTAGATGGGGTGGGGTCACTGGCAGGGGTGCTTGGGGGGGGTTTGGAGGTTTTTGGGGGAATTTTGTTGTTATTTTAATTTTGTAATTCAGCATAGGTGGGAGATTTTGAAGATGACTTTTTTTGTGCTGCTTTTTTGGGCTTCTTGAATGTCTTTGGAGGGGGGAAAATTTAAACAAGTGTGTGATGATCGTTGTTTTTCAGTTGAGGAAGATGGTGTTGGTGGAGAAAACGGGGTGTGAAAAAAAAACATGTCCTTCACTTCATGGTAAAACCCTTTTTTTACAGGGTCGTGGGTTGTGTGAATACAGTAACAGGTCCAACAGTGAGAAATGTAGGGGGAACCCCAGCTTCGATGCAGGTGGGGCTGACGAAGTAATAATACCCCGGGTCCGTCGGCTAATGCAGTGGCAGCCATGTTGCGTCGGTAAACGGACCTTGAGCATGGGGGGAAGCTGTAGGTTTTTTCCCCTGATGCTCTCCACTGGGGGCCCTGATTTTTGATCTTAAAAAGGATGTCTTGAGTTCGCCGATAGGTTGAACTGAAAGAAGCTTAAAGTTTTTTAAAGGGGGAAAATGTTCTTTTTTCCCTGGGGCTGGAGATGAAGACTAAATCCTCGTTCAGAGAGAGAGTGGTGGTGGCTGTTTTAGTTATTTCTGCATCTTCATCATCGTTGCAGACAACAAAAATGCTTTTTTTAGGGTAAAAGGGGTTCTTACACGCTTTTTCCCCGAAAACTGCTAGAGCAAGTTTGGTGAATTTCACAGTGCCACTGTTGGGTTTGATCTTGACACGATTTGCGGGTTTTTTTGTGATGAAGGTAGAAATTTCCCCCCAAAGGGGGCCCCGGGGGGGGACCAAAAGGGGAATCAGAGCTTTTTGGGACCGGACCGGGGGGGTCAACCAGGGAATCTTAACCATAACCCCTCTTTGGGAGATATCCTCAAGACCTTTTTATATCCCTTTTTTTAAAACCCAAAATTTTTAGCCCCGACCTCCCCCATTCTTCGTGAATGTAATTTTTTTGGGGTTAAATGGAAAAAGCTATGTAAATTTTTTCATTCTACGCTGAATGTTTTCTAACGAATTAATATCCATTCTTAAAAAAGGAGAAAAAGAGGGTTTTTAATTAGGGGGGGGCCAAAAAATGTATAAGCTGTAATAAACCCGGGGTTTTGTTGTTTACCTTTTGGGGTTAAAACCCAGTAATCTTTTGCCTTATTACGACGTTTTT
>WNWK01048911.1:0-13380 GCA_009830355.1 Cherax destructor | reverse complement strand
AGAAACCCGGTTGATGGCATGCTGGAGGGAAACTGCAATGAGGTGACAGTCAGCACCTGCACAAGCTATAGCAAAGTCATCCACATAGAGCGATGACCAAATATTGGATGGGAGAACAGATGCCAGATTATTTATAGCAAGCAGAAAAAGTGTTGTGCTCAGAACACATCCCTGGGGGACACCTTCAGCTTGGACAAATTCCGGGAGAGTTCATTACTAACCCGACCCGGAAATGTCTGTCAGTTAAGAAGGCCTTAAGAAAGAATGGTAGGTTGCCTCGGAGGCCTAAGGAGTGGGCCTGGGCCAAGATATTATATCTCCAAGTTGTATCATAAGCCTTCTCAAGGTCGAAAAGATAGCGATAACCGAATGGTTATTCGCAAAGGCATTACGAATATACGTATCCAAGCGCAGCAAGGGGTCAATGGCAGAACGGCCCTTACGGAAGCCATACTGACTAGGGAGAGACTATTGTGAGTCTCTAAATACTACATCAAACGTCTATTAACTAGACGTTCCATCACCTTGCAAACTGCACTGGTAAGAGCGATGGGACGGTAGTGAGAGGATCACGTCCCGTAGCACCTGGTTTTCGAAAAGGGAGAACAATAGCAGACTTCCACAGCTGGGGAAGAACTCCTTGCGACCATATGAGATTAAAGAGTCGTAAGAGGACAGTAAGAGCAGACTGATGTAAATGCTGTAGCATACGAATATGTATGCCGTCTGGCCCAGCTGCCGATGATCGGCAAGCAGAGAGTGTTGCCTCCAGTTCTTGAAGGGTAAAAGGCACATTATAGGATTCTTCTCTAAGAGAAGAAAAATCTAAGGGCTTTAACTCGCTGGCAGACTTAGAAGAAAGGAACGAGGGGCATAGATGTAGCCCTGAGAAATGCGGACGAGATGATTACCAATTTCAGTGGCAACGGCAAGAGGGTGTGCTATATCGACACCAGCAACCTGAAGAACAGGAGCCGGGTCGGGGGAGAATTTACCACTCAATTTCCGCACTTTCTTCCAGACTGCACTCATCGAGGAAGCCGAAGTGACAGTAGAAACGTAATCTCGCCAGCAAGTGCGTTTAGCATCACGTATGACACGGCGAGCAATAGCTCTCTTCTGCTTGAAATCAAGGAGTCTCTCTGTGGTTCTGTTATACCGATACCTGCCCCATGCAGCGCGTTTCAAACGCACTGCCCGAGCACAAGTAGGAGACCACCAAGGCACGCACTTCTGAGGATGCTTGCCCGAGGTTTGGGGAATAGAATGTGAAGCCGCTGTGAAGATGGAGGACGAAAAGAGATGTAAAACCTCATCAATGGAGGACGAGGTAGGAACCTCATGAAAGGCAGTAAGATGTGCGTAAAGGTCCCATTTCGCCCGGTCAAATTGCCAGCGTGGGCAATGAGGAGGTGGAGAAAACAGAGGGGACTTTAGGATAGATTGGGAAATGATCGCTGTCATGTAAGTCCGGGAGGACAGACCAGGTGAAGTCAAGGACAATTGATGAAGAGCAGATGGAAAGATCGATGCAGGAGAAAGAATGAGTTCGGGGATCAAAATGGGTAGGAGTACCCGTATTTAAAACATGGAGGGAAGAGAAGCAAGAAATGCCTCCAACTGAATGCCACGGAGTCACAGTGCGACCCTCCCCAGAGAAAGTGGTGTGCGTTAAAATCGCCAAGTAATAGAAGGGGTGGCGGTAAGGAAGAAACCAGAAAATCAACATCTGGGATAGACAATGCCCGCGAAGGGAGAGATATAAAGAACAGAGTGTATACCACTTATTCAAGTGGATACGGGCTGCGGTGTAATGTAAGGAAGAAGGGACATAGAGCTGACGGTATGGAACACCAGTGCATATAAGAAGAGCACTTTCGTTAAAGGTTCCATCGGAAAAAGGATCCGATGAATATAACAAATATAGCCTGAAAAGGGCCTGATAACAGTGGATTGTAATTTGGGTTCTTGCAAACAGACCCCAATAGGGGAAAACTGGGAGAGCAACACCTGAAGCTCACCCTGTTACCCTGAGGCCTCGGATATTCCACTGCAAATAAGCCATGATTTATGGAGAAAAGATAGAAGTGGAAGTGAGAGGAAGCTATGGACTAGGGTTAGAAAAGTCCACGTGTGGAGGCAGCGGAAGACCTGTAATCAGAGAGGGAGGAGGACGTTGTGAAGGAAGGGGGGGTTGAGACGAAGAAGAGATGAGGAACCTCAGATGGAGTAGTGTCCATCATCGGCTCCAGTCTCTGAAATATATTCTGCAATAGCTTCCAGTGTTTCGGAAGTCAAAGATGCAGAATGGAGACTACATTAGAAATGGAAGAAACTATCAGGGAGTCTATAGACTGTACTAAAGTAGAGGACGAGGAGTGAAGAGGAACTGTCGTAGGGACTTGAGGACAGGATGAAGGTAGTGTATGAGGAGGAGGATGAACTCACACACGTTAGACAGTCGAGCGAAGAACCTGGAAGAGGAATTGCGGCTTATAGAGGGGGCGCTGAGGTTTAGTGTAGGAGAGGGTAGACTCAGAATGTGAGTGAATAGAGGAGGAGTGTGATGATGAAGCCAGTAGGGACCTCGGAGCAAGAACATCAAAGGATTCAGACGGTGACGAGGATGGCGACCACAGAGGAAGCCTGGAAGTTGGGACCCCTTGCAATGAGATAGAAATACGGGATTTTTGAAGCGAGATAGGACAGATATGGAGAAGGGGCCTGATCTGAGTAAACAGGATGTGTATGACAGGCTGAACGGTGAGTGATAGAGGAAGTGAGTGTAGACAGTAGGATGCCAAGGTAGGGACTCAGCAAGAACTCAAAAGATCAGACAGGTGATTCGACATGTGACCGGCAAATGACATTATTATTATAATCAAATAGAAGCGCTAAACCACAGGGTTATACAGCGCTGCAGGTTATTGTAGGATGCAGGGAGAGTGAGTTGTAAGAGGGAGATGGACGATTAGTAGGGTATGGAGTGCTAGATGACGGTGGGTAGTGCAGGGGTGGAGGGTAGCAAGAGATCGAGGTAGAAGGGACTGAGGGAGGTGCTAGAGGTATAATCTTCAGAGTTTGTGTAGTAAGTCAGTTTCTGTCAAAAAGTCAACAAGAGAGTCAGGATTAAAGGAGGGTCCATCTGCAAGAAGGAAGGTAAAGAAAGGGCCGCAGAGCGAAGACGTCGTTGGAGGTAAATTCTGCGTGCTCGTTGATAGAGTGGGCAGTCCAACAGGATATGTCGAACAGACACTGGAACCTGACAATGCTCACAGAGAGGGGCAGGAGCCTCTCCATGAGATACCCGTGAGTAAGACGAGTGTGGCCGATGCGAAGACGGGAGAGTAGTCTCCCAACCTCGACATTGGTGACAAGAAGAAGGCCAGAAACCTATAACCGGTTTAATAGAATGAAGTTTGTTATTCAGCAGGTCAGACCAGCGTTGTTGCCAACGGGTGCGAAGGTGGGTAGCAATGACCGCAAAATAGTCCGTGAAAGGAACACCTCTATATGAAACTGGAAGGTCATGTACTGCTGACCGCGCAGCAGTGTCTGCCTGTTCATTGCCCTGTACGTCAACATGACCAGGGACCCAACAAAAAACAATATCTTTATGCTTGCTAAAGATACGGCGTAACCAAAGGTGGATACGAAGAACTAGGGGTGAGGTGTATCAATTTTACGGATAGCCTGTAAAGCACTAAGGGAGTCTGAAACGACCACAAATGGTGACTCAGGCATAGATGCAATACGGATAAGTGCCACAAGAATGGCATACAATTCAGCCGTAAATATGCTAGCCGAGGGTAATAGATGCCCTCGTACAACGCTGTCCGGAAACACTGCTGCGAATCCGACGCCGTCAGATGACTTTGAACCATCGGTGTATACTGCGATGGCATGGGAATGAGAACGGAAGTGGTCTAGAAAGAAAGAGCGAGAAGCCGCCGTAGGTAGTTGGGCTTTCGCCAAGGTAGAGGAATAGAACAGACACGGACAGCAGGAACTTCCCAAGGGGGTAGGGGAAAGGAGATGTCACATGAACATATAGAGGTGGGAGCTGAAGGGAAGACACGAGTGAATGTAGACGAAGAGAAAAGGGACGAAGTAAGCAGGGGCGACGAACAAATAAAGAGCGCCTACTAACATCTGTAACAATCCTATACATGGAAGGATTGCGGAGGTCATGAGAGCGAACATAATAGCGAATGCAATGTGCATCTCGACGATCGGACAAGGATGGAATGTTCGCTTCTACATAGAGGCTCTCAACCGGGGAAGAACGAAAAGCACCAAGGCATAAGCGTAATCCCTGGTGATGGATGGGATTAAGGCTGGAAAGAGTGGCAGGAGAAGCTGCTGAATATATCTGGTCACCATAATCGAGTTTCGATAAAATTAGGGCCGAATGTAGGCGAAGGAGAGTTCTACGATCAGCCCCCCATGAAAGATGTGCGAGGGTTTTAAGGAGGTTCAGCCGGCTATGACAAGTCGCCTTCAGAGAGGTAATGTGAGGTTTCCAGGACAATCTGCGGTCAAACAGGAGGCCGAGAAACCTGACTGTATCACGTTCTGGGATACGTGAGCCTTATAGGTACAATGGATGATCAGAGACCACTGAACGTCTAGTGAACGTAATTTGATGAGTTTTGCCACTAGAAAATTTAAACCCGTGAGTGGTGGCCCAATCAGAAACCTGGTTGATGACATGCTGGAGGGAAACTGCAATGAGGTGACAGTCAGCACCTGCACAAGCTATAGCAAAGTCATCCACATAGAGCGATGACCAAATATTGGATGGGAGAACAGATGCCAGATTATTTATAGCAAGCAGAAAGAGTGTTGTGCTCAGAACACATCCCTGGGGGACACCTTCAGCTTGGACAAATTCCGGGAAGAGTTCATTACTAACTCGGACCCGGAAATGTCTGTCAGTTAAGAAGGCCTTAAGAAAGAATGGTAGGTTGCCTCGGAGGCCTAAAGAGTGGGCCTGGGCCAAGATATTATATCTCCAAGTTGTGTCATAAGCCTTCTCAAGGTCGAAAAAGATAGCGATAACCAAATGGTTATTCGCAAAGGCATTACGAATATACGTATCCAAGCGCAGCAAGGGGTCAATGGCAGAACGGCCCTTACGGAAGCCATATTGACTAGGGGAGAGACTATTGTGAGTCTCTAAATACCACATCAAACGTCTATTAACTAGACGTTCCATCACCTTGCAAATTGCACTGGTAAGAGCGATGGGACGGTAGTGAGAGGAATCACGTCCAGTAGTACCTGGTTTTCGAAAAGGGAGAACAATAGCAGACTTCCACAGCTGGGGAAGAACTCCTTGCGACCATATGAGATTAAAGAGTCGTAAGAGGACAGTAAGAGCAGACTGATGTAAATGCTGTAGCATACGAATATGTATGCCGTCTGGCCCAGCTGCCGATGATCTGCAAGCAGAGAGTGTTGCCTCCAGTTCTTGAAGGTTAAAAGGCACATTATAGGATTCTTCTCTAAGAGAAGAAAAATCTAAGGGCTTTAACTCGCTGGCAGACTTAGAAGAAAGGAACGAGGGGCATAGATGTAGCCCCTGAGAAATGCGGACGAGATGATTACCAATTTCAGTGGCAACGGCAAGAGGGTGTGCTATATCAACACCAGCAACCTGAAGAACAGGAGCCTGGTCGGGGGAGAATTTACCACTCAATTTCCGCACTTTCTTCCAGACTGCACTCATCGAGGAAGCCGAAGTGACAGTAGAAACGTAATCTTGCCAGCAAGTGCGTTTAGCATCACGTATGACACGGCGAGCAATACCTCTCTTCTGCTTGAAATCAAGGAGTCTCTCTGTGGTTCTGTTATACCGATACCTGCCCCATGCAGCGTGTTTCAAACGCACTGCCCGAGCACAAGTAGGAGACCACCAAGGCACCCACTTCTGAGGATGCTTGCCCGAGGTTTGGGGAATAGAATGTGAAGCCGCTGTGAAGATGGAGGACGAAAAGAGATGTAAAACCTCATCAATGGAGGACGAGGTAGGAACCTCATGAAAGGCAGTAAGATGTGCGTAAAGGTCCCATTTCGCTCGGTCAAATTGCCAGCGTGGGCAATGAGGAGGTGGAGAAAACAGAGGGGACTTTAGGATAATTGGGAAATGATCGCTGTCATGTAAGTCCGGGAGGACAGACCAGGTGAAGTCAAGGACAGTTGATGAAGAGCAGATGGAAATATCGATGCAGGAGAAAGAATGAGTTCGGGGATCAAAATGGGTAGGAGTACCCGTATTTAAAACATGGAGGGGAAGAGAAGCAAGAAATGCCTCCAACTGAATGCCATGGGAGTCACAGTGCGACCCTCCCCAGAGAAAGTGGTGCGCGTTAAAATCGCCAAGTAATAGAAGGGGTGGCGGTAAGGAAGAAACCAGAAAATCAACATCTGGGATAGACAATGCCGGTGAAGGGGAGAGATATAAAGAACAGAGTGTATACCACTTATTCACTTGGATACAGGCTGCTGTGTAATGTAAGGAAGAAGGGACATAGAGCTGACGGTATGGAACACCAGTGCGTATAAGGAGAGCACTTTCGTTAAAGGTTCCATCGGAAAAAGGATCCGATGACTATAACAAATTATAGCCTGAAAAGGGCCTGATAACAGTGGATTGTAATTTGGGTTCTTGCAAACAGACCCCAATAGGGGAAAACTGGGAGAGCAACACCTGAAGCTCACCCCTGTTGCCCCTGAGGCCTCGGATATTCCACTGCAAATAAGCCATGATTTATGGAGAAAAAGATAGAAGTGGTAGTGAGAGGAAGCTATGGACTAGGGTTAGAAAAGTCCACGTGTGGAGGCAGCGGAAGACCTGTAATCAGAGAGGGAGGAGGACGTTGTGAAGGAAGAGGGGGTCGAGACGAAGAAGAGAGATTAGGAACCTCAGATGGAGTAGTGTCCATCATCGGCCCAGTCTCTGAAATATATTCTGCAATAGCTTCCAGTGTTTCGGAAGTCAAAGATGCAGAATGGGAGACTACATTAGAAATGGAAGAAACTATCGGGGAGTCTATAGACTGTACTAAAGTAGAGGACGAGGAGGTAGAAGAGGGAACTGTCGTAGGGACTTGGGAGGGGACAGGGGATGAAGGTAGTGTATGAGGAGGATGAACCTCCACACACGTTACAGAACTAGTCGGAGGCGAAGAACCTGGCAATAGGGATTTTTTGCCGGGCTTATAAGAGGGGGGGCGCTGAGGTTTAGGTGTAGGACGAGGACGTGTAGACTCAGAACTGTGCGAGTGAATAGAGGAAGGAGTGTGGATAGTATGGGAAGCCGAGGTAGGGACCTCGGAGCCAAGAACATCAAAAGGATTCGAGACAGGGGTGACGGAGGATGAGGCGACCACAGAGGAAGCCGTGGAAGTTGGGACCCCAGAAGCGGGGCGACGTTTAGCAATGCGAGAATAAGAAATACGGGAAGTTTCCTGAAGGCGAAGATGAGAGACAGCCATAGCATAGGAGAAGCCTTCCGCCTCTTTGAGACAACGGATTTCCCGCTCATTCAGGTAAACCTGACAACGGCGAGAATATGAAGGATGTGCCTCATGACAATTAAGGCAAGAGGGAGGTAGAGTACAAGAAGAACTGGCATGGTCGTCAGCACCACAGACTGGGCATTCGGCCATGGACCTGCAATATTTTGCTGGATGACCAAAACGCCAGCAGTTTCTACACTGCTGCGGTGTAGGGGTCACCTTTCAAACTTGTAAACGTTGACCTGCAATGTAGACCGAAGGTGGCAGTTCTCGGCAGTCAAACGTTAAACGAGCTATATTGCAAGGATAACGTCTTCGCTTATTGGCTGGGAGGACAAAAGTGTCAACTTTAAGGATAGGGAGTTCTTGGAGCTCAAGCTGCTCGAAAATGTCATCACCACATGTCTGGAAATTCCGTTGGACAATGGTGTGGGGCAAAATGACAGAACCACAACAAGAATTAAGGGAATGGTGCTTGTCAATAGTAACAGTTGTAGTGTCAATGGTCGTAAGAAGAGAAAGATCGCGAGCTTGGCCAGCATTCTGGACCGTGATGATGCGAGTGCCGCTCTTGAGAGCGTGAAATGAGATGTCTTTACCAACATGGCGTAGCAGAGCTTTACCAATACTATGGTCTGAAAGATAGGTATTAGGAGAAGTCGGTCGCAGAGTAAAAAACTTCGTCCATTGAGTAGTTTGAAACAGAGAGTTTAAGGGGAGTGCGTGACAAGCTGGTCGTTTCTGCGATGAGCGAGAAGGGAGTGTCGAATCGTCATGTGTGTGTCTTAGACGGGCGAGCGATTCGAAAATTGCCGCACCGTCGAGGGAGAAGCCGGAATCAAGGTCAGAGAAGAGCGAAGGTCAGATGTATTGAAAGGGCCAGTCGAGACCCTGGTACCTGCAGCAGGTGACGAACCAGCACCAGCAAGAGGTACAGGGGCATGAGAGGTGTCCAAAGAGTCATCCGTTAACGAGGCAGGGTCAGTACTGGGTGCGGTATCAGGAAGGGGCCCGGGGGTAGTGGGTTCATGGATTGGGTCAGCCATGGTTAGGTTACTTCTTTCTTTTTGTTTTTAAGAAAAAAAAAGAAAGAAGCAAAGAAAATAAAAATAAAAAAAAGAATAAAAAAAGGGGGGAACGTGGAGGAATAGGTCCTAGGAGGAATGAAAGGGAGCGCAAATCCCCCTCCGTGCCCAAGAGGACCTCAACACCGCAAGTAGTGCAGATGCTGCATGGAACCCGTGCCATACCCTACCCTTCATGCCAGTAAACCAGCAATCCGGGATAGCAACCTCACATCCACCGAGCCATCTCGGCGGACAAAAGAGAGGGCGGCCGGATATCCGCCTCAAAGCATACCGCCTTCGGCCACCACCCCCGGAATCCGAAAGGTGGCCTCCAGAGATACACATGTCGTCCGAAAGATACCCAAAGCCACCCCCCGGGTGACCGGAGAGGGATCGGGACATCCCCAGGCGATCCAGATTCCACGGCAAACTACACCACTGCCAAGGACCTCAACGGAATGGGATGGACTACGATACCCTTCCCCCTACCTAGGAACTAGAATGCCTGAGGAGAGAAGCTCCCAGGGTAAAACTGGGAAGGAAATAAGGGAGGGATGAGGAGGAGGAGGAGGAAAGGGAAAAGGGAGGATGGGGAAGATGGGAAAAGGGAGGGGGGATTGGGGGGTAATTAGGTTCGGTCTGAGGAAGAAGACCAAAAGGTCCAATTCCTCAGACCGATAGCCTCTTTACCTCGTCAAGGAGCCCCCCTTAAAGAGGTTAAGGATAGGGAGTTCTTGGAGCTCAAGCTGCTCCAAAATGTCTTCACCACATGTCTGGAAATTCCGTTGGACAATGGTGTGGGGTAAAATGACAGTACCACTACAAGAATTAAGAGAATGATGCTTGTCAATAGTGATAAGAATAGTATCTATGGTCGTAAGAAGGGAAAGATTGCGAGCTTGGCCAGCATTCTGGACAGTGATGATGCGAGTGCCGCTCTTGAGTGTGAAAAGAGATATCTTTGCCTACATGGCATAGGAGAGCTTTACCAATACTATGATCGGAAAGATAGGTAGTTGGAGTAGTCGGTCTGAGAGTAAAAAACTTTGTCCATTGAGTAGTGTGAAACAAAGTATCTAAGGGGAGTGCGCGACGTGCGAGGCGTTTCTGAGATGAACGAGAAGGAAGAGTCGAATCGTCATGTAAGGGTCGTGGTCGTTTGGGTGTGGGACCGGGGGTGGTCCGATGGGAGATGGGCGAGCGATTCGAAAATTGCCGCACCATCGAGGGAGAAGCCGGAAATCAAGGTCAGAGAAGAGCGAAGGTCAGATATGTCGAAAGGGCCGGTCGGAACCCCGGTACCTGAAGCAGGTGACGAGCTGGCACCAGCAAGAGGTACAGGGGTATTAGAGTTGTCCGAAGAGTTGTCTGTTAATGAAGTAGGGTCAGAAATAGGTGCGGTATCAAGAAGGGACCCGGGGGTATTGGGTTCATGGATTGGGTCAGCCATGGTTAGGTTACTTCATTCTTTTTATTTTTAAGAAAAAAAAGAAAGAAGAAAAGAAAATAAAAATAAAAAAAAAAAGAATAAAAAAAAAGGGGGGAACGTGGAGGAATAGCTCCTAGGAGGAATGGAAGGGGCGTAAATCCCCCTCCGCGCCCAAGAGGACCTCAACACCACAAGTAGTGCAGATGCTGCATGGAACCCGTGCCATACCCTACCCTTCATGCCAGTAAACCAGCAATCTGGGATAGCAACCTCACATCCACCGAGCCACCTCGGCGGACAAAAGAGAGGGCGGCCGGATATCCGCCACAAAGCATACCACCTTCGGCCACCACCCCCAGAATCCGAAAGGTGGCCTCCAGAGATACACCTGTTGCCCGAAAGATACCCAAGGCCACTCCCGGGAGACCGGAGAGGGAACGGGACATCCCCAGGCGATCCAGATTCCATGGCAAACTACACCACCACCAAGGACCTCAACAGAATGGGATGGACCACGATACCCTTCCCCCTACCTAGGAACTAGGAACTAGAATGCCTGTGGAGGGAAGCTGCCAGGTTAAAAATGGGAAGGAAATAAGGGAGGGATGAGGAGGAAGAGGAGGAAAGGGAAAAAAGGGAGGATGGGGAAAATGGGAAAAGGGAGGGGAGATTGGGGGGTAATTAGGTTCGGTCTGAGGAAGAAGACCAAAAGGTCCAATTCCTCAGACCAAGAGCCTCTTCACCACAGCAAGGAGCCCCCCTTGAAGAGGATGCATATCCTAATATCGTCTGCAAAGGATGATACGGTTCTACGGTTTACATCTCTGTTTGTCTGATATGAGAAACAGGACAGAGGCGAGTACTGTGCCTTGTGGAACAGAGCTCTTCACTATGGCAGCTTCCGATTAAATTCTGTTTACCACTAGTCTTTGTGTTCGATGAGTTAGATCCATGTGTTCACTTTGCCAGTTATCGCTTTAGCATGCATTTTGTGCGCTGTTACACCATGATCGCACTCGCAAAATATGTGTATACTAAATTTGCATTCTGTTTGTTTTCCAGTGCATCCAAGACCATATCATAGTGATCCAGTAGTTGGGATAGGCAACTACTGGATAACTATCATATGGTCTTGCATGCACTGGGTGTAGTGAAAGCTGGGTGTAGCGTGTGTTGGGTGTAGGGAGAACTGGGTCTAGCGTGCACTGGGTGTAGGGAGAGCTGGATGTAGCGTTCGCTGGGTGTAGGGAGAGCTGGGTGTAGCGTGCGCTGGGTGTAGGGAGAGCTGGATGTAGCGTTCGCTGGGTGTAGGGAGAGCTGGGTGTAGCGTGCGCTGGATGTAGGGAGAGCTGGGTGTAGCGTGCGCTAGGTGTAGGGAGAACTGGGTGTAGCGTGCGCTGGATGTAGGGAGAACTGGGTGTAGCGTGCGCTGGGTGTAGGGAGAACTGGGTGTAGGGAGAACTGGGTCTAGCGTGCGCTGGGTGTAGGGAGAGCTGGATGTAGCGTTCGCTGGGTGTAGGGAGAGCTGGGTCTAGCGTGCACTGGGTGTAGGGAGAGCTGGATGTAGCGTTTGCTGGGTGTAGGGAGAGCTGGATGTAGTGTGCGCTGGGTGTAGCATGCGCTGGGTGTAGGGAGAACTGGGTGTAGCGTGCGCTGGGTGTAAAGAGAGCTTGGTGTAGCGTGCGCTGGGTGTAGGGAGAGCTGGGTGTAGTGAGTGCTGGGTGTATTGCATTATTGCTCACTTTTCCTCCTGGTAATCTTATAGAGCATCCCGCTCTGACTTCTAATCCAGTCAATGTTGCTCTAAAGAAAAGTTCAAAGAGAAAGAAACTCTAGCAGAAATAAATCTGCAAGACGTAACTCTATATAACTGGCTCTTTAACATAAATCTGCAAGACGTAACTCTATATAGCTGGCTCTTTAACATAAATCTGCAAGACATAACTCTATATAGCTGGCTCTTTAACATAAAAGTAGATTAAATATTATTATTATTATAATCAAATAGAAGCACTAAACCACAGGGGTTATACAGCGCTGCAGGTTATTGTAGGATGCAGGGAGAGTGAGGTGTAAGAGGGAGATGGACGATTAGTAGGGTATGGAGTGCTAGATGACGGTGGGTAGTGCAGGGGAGGAGGGTAGCAAGAGATCGAGGTAGAAGGGACTGAGGGAGGTGCTAAAGGTATAATCTTCAGAGTTTGTGTAGTAAGTCAGTTTCTGTCAAAAAGTCAACAAGAGAGTCAGGATTAAAGGAGGGTCCATCTGCAAGAAGGGAAGGTAAAGAAAGGGCCGCAGAGCGAAGACGTCGTTGAAGGTAAATTCTGCGTGCTCGTTGATAGAGTGGGCAGTCCAACAGGATATGTCGAACAGACACTGGAACCTGACAATGCTCACAGAGAGGGGCTGGGAGCCTCTCCATGAGATACCCGTGAGTAAGACGAGTGTGGCCGATGCGAAGACGGGAGAGAGTAGTCTCCCAACCTCGACATTGGTGACAAGAAGAAGGCCAGAAACCTATAACCGGTTTAATAGAATGAAGTTTGTTATTCAGCAGGTCAGACCAGCGTTGTTGCCAACGGGTGCGAAGGTGGGTAGCAATGACCGCAAAATAGTCCGTGAAAGGAACACCTCTATATGAAACTGGAAGGTCATGTACTGCTGACCGCGCAGCAGTGTCTGCCTGTTCATTGCCCTGTACGTCAACATGACCAGGGACCCAACAAAAAACAATATCTTTATGCTTGCTAAAGATAAGGCGTAACCAAAGGTGGATACGAAGAACTAGGGGGTGAGGTGTATCAATTTTACGGATAGCCTGTAAAGCACTAAGGGAGTCTGAAACGACCACAAATGGTGACTCAGGCATAGATGCAATACGGATAAGTGCCACAAGAATGGCATACAATTCAGCCGTAAATATGCTAGCCGAGGTAATAGATGCCCTCGTACAACGCTGTCCGGAAACACTGCTGCGAATCCGACGCCGTCAGATGACTTTGAACCATCGGTGTATACTGCGATGGCATGGGAATGAGAACGGAAGTGGTCTAGAAAGAAAGAGCGAGAAGCCGCCGTAGGTAGTTGGGCTTTCGCGCAAGGTAGAGGAATAGAACAGACACGGACAGCAGGAACTTCCCAAGGGGTAGGGGAAAGGGAGATGTCACATGAACATATAGAGGTGGGAGCTGAAGGAAGACACGAGTGAATGTAGACGAAGAGAAAAGGGACGAAGTAAGCAGGGGCGACGAACAAATAAAGAGCGCCTACTAACATCTGTAACAATCCTATACATGGAAGGATTGCGGAGGTCATGAGAGCGAACATAATAGCGAATGCAATGTGCATCTCGACGATCGGA
>WNWK01048910.1:0-13381 GCA_009830355.1 Cherax destructor | reverse complement strand
GTACCCGTAGTATAATGAATTCCATGGAAAATAATGTTATTGTGAGTATGTGCACCCAGTGTGTCTTGTAAAGCCTGTATAAAGGCAAGGGCAATATCGCCTTTTGAGTTAAATGTCACACCTTAGGAAATGCTACTGTCAGTCATTGTTTGCAGATGTGAGGATGGTACAGCGCTCATGGATGTGCAGTCAAGTTGACGTCTGGCCCTGTGGACAACCTGTATATAGAAGACTCTAGTTCCTGTGTCAGCGTTGGCTTGTTCTGTCTTCTGTCCAGCTGTACGGGCAGGCCGATTTTCTCTTCCCCGACTCACGTAGGGGAGAGTTTTTTCGGCCTGCCGGCAATTTCCTATTGTAAATGTCAGGTGACCGGAAGCCAGTTTCCCTGGGTAACCTTGCTTGCTTGTTTACACCTTCGTGCCGCCAGTATTGTCGTGTCGAGACGACACGCGGTAGGTGGCCGAGCGGATGTAAACAGCCTACCCAGAGGCTGTTTCAAACTGCGTGGCACTATGGTGCTGCCCTCTATAGGCCTATCAAGGTCGGGCTGGTCAGCCATGCTTCTCTCTCACTTCTACGGCCTACCTCACTGAACCAGGTTCTACCCAACTGGCTCCCGGTCCCTCGCACTCTGTCCCCGTGTATTCCTACACCTTGCCATTAATAAACTGAGTCTAGTCATCGGCCGTATCTCTGCACCTACGCTACCATTCTACTGCCCAAAGTAAGCAGCCAAGAAGTTAGACTTAACAGTGTTGACTGGTGAGTGATGACTGGTGAGTGATGACTGGTGAGTGTTGACTGGTGAGTGATGACTGGTGAGTGATGACTGGTGAGTGTTGACTGGTGAGTGATGACTGGTGAGTGATGACTGGTGAGTGATGACTGGTGAGTGTTGACTGGTGAGTGTTGACTTGTGAGTGATGACTGGTGAGTGTTGACTGGTGAGTGATGACTGGTGAGTGATGACTGGTGAGTGTTGACTGGTGAGTGTTGACTGGTGAGTGATGACTGGTGAGTGATGACTGGTGAGTGTTGACTGGTGAGTGATGACTGGTGAGTGATGACTGGTGAGTGTTGACTGGTGAGTGATGACTGGTGAGTGATGACTGGTGAGTGTTGACTGGTGAGTGATGACTGGTGAGTGATGACTGGTGAGTGATGACTGGTGAGTGATGACTGGTGAGTTTTGACTGGTGAGTGATGACTGGTGAGTGATGACTGGTGAGTGTTGACTGGTGAGTGATGACTGGTGAGTGTTGACTGGTGAGTGATGACTGGTGAGTAATGACTGGTGAGTGATGACTGGTGAGTGATGACTGGTGAGTGTTGACTGGTGAGTGTTGACTGGTGAGTGTTGACTGGTGAGTGATGACTGGTGAGTGATGACTGGTGAGTGATGACTGGTGAGTGATGACTGGTGAGTGTTGACTGGTGAGTGTTGACTGGTGAGTGATGACTGGTGAGTGTTGACTGGTGAGTGTTGACTGGTGAGTGTTAACTGGTGAGTGATGACTGGTGAGTGATGACTGGTGAGTGTTGACTGGTGAGTGATGACTGGTGAGTGTTGACTGGTGAGTGTTGACTGGTGAGTGTTGACTGGTGAGTGATGACTGGTGAGTGATGACTGGTGAGTGATGACTGGTGAGTGATGACTGGTGAGTGTTGACTGGTGAGTGTTGACTGGTGAGTGATGACTGGTGAGTGTTGACTGGTGAGTGTTGACTGGTGAGTGTTAACTGGTGAGTGATGACTGGTTAGTGTTGACTGGTGAGTGTTGACTGGTGAGTGTTGACTGGTGAGTGTTGACTGGTGAGTGTTGACTGGTGAGTGATGACTGGTGAGTGATGACTGGTGAGTGTTGACTGGTGAGTGATGACTGGTGAGTGTTGACTGGTGAGTGTTGACTGGTGAGTGATGACTGGTGAGTGGGGAAGATGAAAGGAGAGAGCACCCTGGGGTGCTTTGACTGATTGACTGCCATCTATTAATAAACCTCTGGTTGTCTTCAAGAAGGCACTGGACAGGCACCTAAAGTCAGTACCTGACCAACCGGGCTGGTGCTCGTACGTCAGTTTGCGTGCGGCCGGCAGTAACAGCCTGGTTTATCAGACCCTGATCCACCATGAACCCTGGTCTCAGATCTGGCTGCGGGGGCGTTGACCCCCGAAACCCTTTCCAGGTAAATTCCAGGTATTATGACTGTGGGACTGACTACCATCTATCATGACTGAGGGACTGACTACCATCTATCATGACTGAAAGACTGACTACCATCTGAGAGACTAAATACTAGGGAGCATTAAAAAAATTACAAAATTTGGAGAGGCAAACTGCACTTTTCAGATATTATTTGTATGGTCATAACAAACTTCTGTGTAAAATTTCAGACCATTTCATGCCCATTTACCCTGTAGCATCGCCATCGACTTTTCGTCATATTATAAACCATTGAAAGCAATTAATTTTAAATTATTGGTTGTCATGGTTTATATCATTTTTGGTTGTGAAGATTGTATAATTAAATGTACATGGGTTATATCAATCATCAACTATTAAATTTTAAACTATTACAAGTTATAAGTGAAGTCTTTCATGGTGCGAAACTTAGGCATCACTTTCCTGGAAAATATTCTTCGCCTGATATATCCATGTCTTGCCTTTTGTCCAGTTACTTCAGTGCAGCTTCAGCCATCAATGTTATCCCTCTCTCAACAGCTCGAGTGTTGTTTGGCCACTTGGGAACCTCCAGTGGAGTCTCAATAATTTTCAGAGCTTGTTGATTGATAGAGAAGCAATGAAAGGAGGCTCAGTTTTGAGTTCAGTCTTCCAGTCAATCATGGAATGATAGTTCTTTGCTTGCCACTTTAGTTTGGGAATCACTACTTTTCTTGAATTGACAATAGAGCCACATCGTCATTCTCTTCATCTTCACTGTCATCCTCATCGTTATCGTAGATTAACAAGTCCTCGTCAACAGCATCAGCAGAATCTTCTCCATCCTCATCAGAGCTCTCAGCACTTTCTTCTGTCTGCTGATTCTTTTCTCTAATTTTTCTTATCACTGAGACAGCTTTGTCTCTCACAGTCATGTCTTCAGTGGACATTCCAAGAAGCAGTTGATCTGTGTGAGCAAAGTAGGAATTTCTTTGGACAGTCTTATTTACTATCTTCTTTTTTGTCTGTTCAGATGTCTCATAAACAGCAGTGACTGGAAGACGTTCTTTGGACCGTGTCTGACATAAGGTGCAGCTTGATGTGGAACCACATTGGAGCACTGAACTTTAAAATCATAATAACGACTCTTTTCAACTCCTGACTGGGTCTTGATGTTGCCACATACTGCCTAAGGATCCTACTCCATAAAGTATTCCACCTTGACACACACGGTGGACCTGGCTCAAGAGTAGACAATTGATCATCAACCACTCCTCTGCAAATCCTATACAAGCATTTCAGGTCCCAGGACAGATCCTCTGCCACCTTGTCATTCAATGCTGGGAAATCACTGAAATTGACTGGCTGTAAAGCAACAACTGACTGCTCAGACAGAGGATCGTTGATTTGCTTGCCAATGGGACCGCCATTGCTCAGGACCACTTGGCTTACCGCCATAGTGGTACAAAACAGCCCGGAATGGCAGCTCATTTCCATGAAGCTGACAGATGAAATAATGGACCGGATGACCAAGCAACATTTCAAGATGATGAAGGACACCATTGTCAGCTCCAACATTTACATTGGTTCCGTCACTACCAACACATACAACAGCTGCCCAGTTAATTTCTGTTCCAACAGAAATTAATAGATAGTTTTGGCAATCTCCTTTCCATGGCCTGACTTGGGAGTCACATGATGACGTAATGATCTATCTACATTAACTTGTGTGTATAACTCAATGGTTTTATCCAATCAATTACCCAACTTGTGTCTCAGCACGTTTTTCCCTCAGCTAACGTGTTTCTCCCTCATCTAAGATGTTTCTTCCTCAGCTAAGATGTTTCTCCCTCAGATAAGATGTTTCTTCCTCAGCAAACATGTTTCTCCCTCAGATAACAAGTTTCTTCCTCAGCTACCACTTTCTCCCTCAGCTAAGACGTTTCTAACTCAGGAACATTTTTCTCCCTCAGCTGACATGTTTCTCTCTCAGCTTAGATGTGTTTCCCTCAGCTAACATTTTTCTCCCTTAGCTAACATGTTTCTCCCTCAGCTAACATGTTTCTCCCTCAGCTGACATGTTTCTCCCTCAGTTAACATGTTTGTCACTCAGCTTAAATATTTCTCCCTCAGCTAAGATGTTTTTCCCACAGCTAACACGTTTCTGCCTCATCTAAGATGTTTCTTCCTCAGCTAGTAGTCTGGTTGAGTCGCTGAGTCAACTACAAACAGTAGTACACCATCGACTGTACTTCAGTCCCACTGTACAGTACTTGTACGCATCTCAGATGGCCAGGAGAGCATCCCAAGTGTTGGTGAGTACACTAATGTTACTGAGGTCTTGGTCGTAACTACCATCACAGAATGGGTATATAGTAACTACCACTCACAGAATGGGTATACAGTAACTAACACCCACAGAATGGGTATATAATAACTACCACTCACAGAATGGTTATATAGTAACTACCACTCACAGAATGGGTATACAGTAAGTACCACCCACAGAATGGGTATATAATAACTACCACTCACAGAATGGGAATACAGTAACAATCACTCACAGAATGGGTATATAGTAACTACCACTCACAGAATGGGTATATAGTAACTACCACTCACAGAATGGGAATGTAGTAACTACCACAACAGAATGGGTATATAGTAACTACCAATCACAGAATAGGTATGTGGTAACTACCACCACATAAGGGGTATGTAGTAACTACCACTACAGAAAGGGTATGTTGTAACTACCACCACAGAATGGGTATGTTGTAACTACCACCACAGAATGGGTATGTTGTAACTACCACCATATAATGGGTATGTTGTAACTACCACCATAGAATGGGTATGTTTTAACTACCACCATGGAATGGGTATGTTTTAACTACTACTCACAAAATGGGTATATAGTAACTACCACTCACAGAATGGGTATGTAATAACAACCACCACATAAGGGGTATGTAGAAACTACCACTCAGACAATGGGTATGTAGAGACTACTCCCATAAAAGGGGTATATAGTAAGTACCACTACAGAATAGGTATGTTGTAACTACCACTCACAAAATGGGTATATAATAACTACCACCACAGAAGGGGTATGGTACAGGCAGTAACTACCACCACAGAAGGGGTATATAGTAACTACCACCACAGAAGGGATATATAGTAACTACCACCACAGAAGAGGTATACAGTAACTACCACCACAGAAGGGGTATATAGTAACTACCACCACAGAAGGGGTATATAGTAACTACCACCACAGAATGGGTATGTAGTAACTACCACCACATGAGGGGTATGCTACATGCAGTAACTACCACCACAGAGGGGGTATATAGTAACTACCACCACAGAAGGGGTATATAGTAACTACTACCACAGAAGGGGTATATAGTAACTACCACCACAGAAGGAGTATATAGTAACTACCACCACAGAAGGGATATATAGTAACTACCAACACAGAAGGGATATATAGTAACTACCACCACAGGTGTATATAGTAACTACCACTACATAAGGGGTATGGTTTATATACTAATAGTAACTACCGCTGTGTCAGTCATCAGGCGAGACAGTGGGGTCCCTGGAGGCTCGTGTCAGTGATGCTCACAGAATGAGGGAGAACTCTGTGACTACTAGAGATGACCTGATCACCTCTCTGACACGACACCTGCAACATCTGCAACAGTCAGGTGCACAGACTGTGCACATCTGCAGGTGAGTATTCTCTGCTACCTAGTACTCATGTACGCTGCTGAAAGTACTCATCTGGTGAATGTGCAGGGTTCTATCACTATTTAGGTACATTGACAAATGTTTTTTTTTTGTAGTACCATGACCTGCACTTCTCGAAGACTCCTGGCTGTCTTAAAGATTCTTGGCTGTCTTAAAGATTCCTGGCTGTCTTAAAGACTCCTGGCAGTATTAAAGACTCTTGGCTGTCATAAAGACTTCTGGCTATCTTAAAGACTGGCTATCTTAAAGACTGGCTGTCTTAAACACTCCTTGCTGCCTTAAAGACCCCAGGCTGTCATAAAGATTCCTCTCTGTCTTCAAAACTCCTGGTTGTCTTAAAGACTCCATACTGTCATAAGGACTTCTGGCTGTCTTAAAGACTGCAGACTGTCTAAAAGAGACAGGCTGCTAGAGCCGGATATACAGGCTGCTAGAGTCGGATATACAGGCTGTTAGAGACAGATATACAGGCTGCTAGAGCCGGATATACAGGCTGCTAGAGACGGATATACAGGCTGCTAGAGCCGGATATACAGGCTGCTAGAGTCGGATATACAGGCTAATAGAGCAGGATATACAGTCTAAAAGGGCAGGATATACAGGCTACTAGAGCAGGATATACAGGCTAATACGACAGGATATACAGGCTACTAGATCAGGATATACATGCTAATAGGGCACTATATACAGGCTGCTAGAGCCGGATATACAGGCTGCTAGAGACGGATATGTACAGGCTGATAGTGCCGGATATACAGGCTAATAGGGCAGGATGTACAGGCTACTACAGCAGGATATACAGGCTAATAGGGTAGGAAATACAGGATATACAGGATAATAGGGCAGGATATACAGGCTAATAGGGCAGGATATACAGGCTACTACAGCAGGATATACAGGCTAATAGGGCAGGATGTACAGGCTAATAGGGCAAGATATACAGGCTACTACAGCAGGATATACAGGCTAATAGGGTAGGAAATACAGGTTAATTGAGCAGAATATAAAAGCTAATAGGGCAGGATATACAGGCTAATAGAGCAGAATATACAGGCTAATAGGGCAGGATATACAGGCTACTACAGCAGAATATACAGGCTAATAGGGCAGGATATTCAGGTTAATAGGGCAGGATATACAGGCTAATAGGGCAGGATATACAGGCTAATAGGGCAGGATATACAGGCTAATAGGGCAGGATATACAGATTAATAAGGCAAGATTTACAGGGTACATTGGCAGGATATACAGGGTACATTGACAGGATATACAGGCTAATAGGTCAGGATATACAGGGTACTAGAGCAAGATATACTGGGTACTAGAGCAGGATATACATGGTACTATGCAGGATATACAGGGTACTAGGGCAGGATACACAGAGTACTAGAGCAGGATATACAGGCTACTAGGTCAGGATATACAGGTTAATAGGCCAGGATATACAAGCTGCTGGGGCAGGATATACAGGCTGGGTACAGGATTAATCCATCATTCACAGAGAGGAGGCGGGAACCGACCTGCAGGATGTGAGAAGCAACAGCCAGGTCAGTCTGCAGGAGTTACAGTCTGACCTGCAGGCCAGTACACAGGCCATGACGACTCAGGAAGATAGGCACCGGGAACTAGAGCTCGACCTCAGGGGAAGAAGGTAGGTGCCTGGTAGATAGTAGACTGTAGACTGGAAGTAGATAATGTTGCAACTAGAACACAAGAACATAAGAAAGAAGGAACACTACAGCAGGCCTACTGGCCATGCGAGGCAAGTCCAAGTCACCTACCGGCTTAAGGTAGGAGCACGGCATCTGACCTAGTAGCACAATGTAGTAAAGTCCAACTCACACCCACCCACACCCACTCATGTATTTACCTAACCTATTTTTTAAACTACACAACGTTTTAGCCTCTATAACTGTACTCGAGAGTTTGTTCCACTCATCCATAACTCTATTACCAAACCAGTGCTTTCCTATATCCTTCTGTGACATGCAAAGAGTACGTTACATTTATTCGGCGCATGTACACACTCTCATATTAAGCTGCCTCCCCAACCAGCGAACCAGGTGCTAAGGGTTTGACGATAGGGGGCCCCATCGTCAGATCAGTACCTAGGTTCAGCCAATCATAATGTGGGTCTGACAGTTGTGAAGGTGATGTGGTAGCACTCACGTTTTCACCCTTGTCATATTCATTCTGCTGATTGAAGCATGGTGGTCTCTGTCTGTTGGCTTCTATTGTTGCCTTGGCTTACCGTGGCGTGCACTTATATTACCTATTGCTGTACATAGTGTATATAGTGTACATAACTGTTGATACTTGGTGAAGGAAAATACAATTCAAAGATTTCAGCTGTGTTTATATCGCTGCATTCCATTTACACTCTGGATAACAGCCCTTGAGTACATGAGTTTGTAATACCTTCCTGAATCTGAATTTTTCCAACTTAAAGCCATTGCTGCGAGTCCTGTCTAGGCTAGATATTTTTAGCACGCCATTTACATCCCCTTTATTTATTCCTGTTTTCTCTTAATACACCTCAATCATATCCCCCCTAATTCTACGCTTTTCTAGAGAGTGCAGATTCAGGGCCATCAGTCTATTCTCATAGAGAAGATTTCTGATACATGGGATCAACTTTGTCATCCTCCTTTGTACGTTTTCCAGTGCATTTATATTCATTCTGTCATACGGTGGCCAAAACTGTGCAGAATAATCTAGATGAGACATAACCAAGGACATACAGAGTTGAAGAACAACTTGAGGACTCCTGTTATTTATGCTTCTTGATATGAAGCCAAAGATTTTGTTCGCTTTATTGCGAACACTTATGCACTGTTGTCTTGATTTTAGATTACTGCTAACCAGAACTCCCAAATCCTTTTCTCAATCATTAATATTAAGATCTACATTATTTAGTTTATATGTGGCATAGTTATTTTCCTGTCCAATGTTTAGAACTTTGAATTTGTCTATATTAAACTGCATCTGTGACTTCTCCGACCACTGCATCAGTCTATTCAGATCTTGGAAATAAATAGTATAAAATACCGTGACAATGGAAATATAAACACTTAAGCAGTTTTATGTGATCCTTTATTGACAACGTTTCGCCCACGCATTGGGCTTTATCAAGTCACAAACAGACTGGGTAAAAGGTATACTGCAGAAGGTCTACTCATATACTTATCCAATCTCTTTTTAAAGCTACCCAAGGTTCTAGACTCTATCACCCTACTCGGGAGACTGTCACATGCAGCATTCTCCATCTGACTCCATCCTATAAGTACTCACGTACCTTTTACCCAGGTAGATCTGTTTGTGACTTGATAAAGCCCACTGCGTGGGCGAAACGTTGTAAACAAAAGATCACATTATACTGCTTATGTGTTTATATTTCTATTCAGATCTTCCTGGAGTGCTGTAATGTCCTCGTCAGATTGAATTGGACGGCCTATTTTGGTGTCATCGGCAAACTTGCTTATGTCGCTATTTATTCCCTCGTCTATGTCGTTTATGTAGATTGTGAACAACAAGGGGCCCAACACTGACCCCTGTGGAACACCGCTCGTGACGATTCTCCACTATGATTTCTCCCCATTTATGCAAACTCTCTGCTGCCTATTTGTCAACCATGCCTCTATCCAGGAAAAAAAAAATCTCCTCCTATTCCGTGTGCCTTAAGTTTCCTCAATAGTCTCTGATGTGGGACTCTATCAAAAGGCTTACTGAAGTTCATATACACAGTATCATATTCATTACCATGATCTATCTCCTCAAATACTTTAGTGAAAAAAGTTAATAAATTCGTAAGGCAGGAACTCCCTTTTGTAAAACCGTGTTGAGATTCGTTGATCAATTTATGCTTTTCAAGATGGCTACGTATTGTCTCGGCAATTATTGATTTCATAAATTTTCCCAGTATGGAGATTAGGCTTATTGGTCTATAGTTCAAAGCTAAGGACTTGTCACCTGCTTTGAAAATAGGTATCACATTTGCCATTTTCCACTTATCTGGCACTATGTCAGTTTGTTAGGTTTGTTTAGGTTTGTTAGGTTTTAATTTATCTATTTGTCTGAGGATCATGTCACTTGTGACCCTAATTGTGCATAGTTTATTATCGTCCTGTTCTACATAATTTATTATTTCTGGAATATCGCTAGTATCTTCCTGTGTAAAAACTGAGAGGAAGTGTTAAAATTTTTACACATTTCCTTATCACTGTCGGTGAGCTGACCAGAGAAACTTTTGAGTGGGCCTATCTTGTCCCTAATCTTACTTCTATATACCTGAAAGAATCCTTTTGGGTTAGTTTTCGATTATCTTGTAACTTTATCCTCATAATCTCGTTTGCTGTTCTTATTCCTTTTTTTTATTTCTCACTTTAACGGAATATGTTGATTTCTTAACTGCCCCT
Source organism: Cherax destructor (assembly GCA_009830355.1). Classification (NCBI taxonomy): domain Eukaryota; kingdom Metazoa; phylum Arthropoda; class Malacostraca; order Decapoda; family Parastacidae; genus Cherax; species Cherax destructor. The sequence continues at coordinate 3,053 of WNWK01048910.1, read as the reverse complement.
CTCCGCTTTTGATTCGCCTATATATGCCTCTCTTTTGACCAATGAGATGTTTTAATCTATTGTTCATCCATTTATGATCATTTTTGTTTGATCTGATCTCCCTATTTGGAACACAAGTTGTCTGAGCAGCTAAAACTATGCTCTGGAAAACGTCATATCTGCAACCATCACCACCTACCTGACCCATAGTAAGGTCATTCCAGTTCAGCTCACCCAGGTAATTTCTCAGTTCTATGAAATCAGCCAGGCGGAAGTCAGGGACAGAGACTTGATTGCCATTATTAGGGTAATTCCATGATATATTAAAACTGAGTGATATGTGATCACTTTCCAAAAGCTCATCATTAACCTCAAGATTATTAATTAGCGATTCCCTGCTGGCAAGAACCAAGTCTAGCAGGTTATTTCCTCTTCTTGGTTCTATCACAAACTGTTTTAAAAAACAATCCTGAATCGTATCAATCCTGAATCATATCACTAGACTCAAACTGCTCCAGTCAATTTGTCTCAAGTTAAAATCTCCCATTAGCACAACATTTTCGTATGTAGATGCCTTACGAATTTCGTCCCATAGAAGTTAACTGCACTCCGTATCAGGGTTTGGGGGCCTGTGAATCACACCCAAGATTAGTTTTTCACGGCCTCGAGAAGCTGTAACGAAACAGATTCAGTGGCTACCGCTTCTAATTTTATATCTTATCTAACACAACAATTTAAATTGTCTCTGACATACATCGTTACTCCACCACCCTTCCTGTTGACCCTGACAGTGTGGAATAATTTATAGCCTTGTATGTGACATTCAGAAGGCATTTCTCTATCTTTCAGATTGAGTCAGGTCTCGGTTATAGCAATAATATCTATGCTTCCTGCACTTGCAATTAATCTTAGCTCATCTTTCTTATTTCTTACTCCTGCTATTAGTATAGTAAACCTTAAGGGAGCAAGTCTCTTGCTGCCCTCTGCTGTCTCCCTTTGTTTGCTGACCTGATCCATTGTCTTTATTTGTAACTTTATGATAAGTAATGTTTTTTAAACATTTACTGTTTTCAACCCTAGTGTTGCAACCTGACTGTTTCTCACACACACCCATACCTCTATCTTCTATCAGTTTAAAATCCTAGACATGTCAGCAATGGCCATCTCGATCGAGTTGGCAAGTGCTTCCACCCTGTCCCAGAGAGATAAGAACGTTTCAGAACAGCACCGAACTTCACGATACTGTACTGTTCTACACGATACAGCACTCTGCTACATGATACCGTACTACATGATACAGTACTGCACTACACGATACAGTACTGTACGATATAACAATGTACAACATGATACAGCACTGTAATACACGATACAGCACTGTAATACACGATACAGCACTGTACTACATGATACAGCACTGAACTACATAATACAGCACTGTTCTACACAATACAGCACTGTACTACAGGATACAGTACTGTACTACACAATACAGTACTGTACTACACGACACAGTACTGTACTACACGATACAACAATGAACTACTACACGATACAAAACTGTTCTACATGATACAGCATTGTACGGCACGATACAGCACTGTACTACACTATACAGCACTTTACTAAACGATACAGCACTGTACTACTCGATACAACAATGTACTACACGATTCAGTACTGTACTACACGATACAGCACTGTACTACACGATACAGTACTTTACTTCACGAAACAGTACTGTAATATACGATAGAACACTGTACTACACGATACAACACTGTACTACACGATACAGCACTGTACTACACGATACAACACTGTACTTCACAATACAGCACTGTACTACTCGACACAACAATGTACTACACGATTCAGTACTGTACTACACGATAAAGCACTGTACTACACGACACAGTACTGTACTTCACGATACAGTACTGTACTTCACGATACAGTACTGTAATATACGATAGAGCACTGTACTACACAATACTTAACTGTACTACACAATGCAGCACTGTACTACTCGATACAACAATGTACTACACGATTCAGTACTGTACTACACGATAAAGCACTGTACTACACGACACAGTACTGTACTTCACGATACAGTACTGTACTTCACGATACAGTACTGTAATATACGATAGAGCACTGTACTAGCACAATACTAACTGTACTACACAATGCAGACTGTACTATCGATACAACATGTACTACACGATAATACTGTACTCACGATACAGCACTGTATACGATCACGACGACATTCAGCACATGTACTACACGATACACACTGTACTAACGATTCAGTACTGTACTATACGATCAACACTGTACTACACGATAAGTACTGTACATCACGATACAGTACTGTAATATACGAAGAACACTGTACTACACGAAACACAACTGTACTACACGATACAGCATTAGTACTACAACGATACAACAAATGTACTACACGATTCAGTACTGTACTACACGATGCAGCACTGTACTATTGATCACGATACAGTACTGTACTCACGATACAGTACTGTAATATAGCGATAGAACACTGTATTACACGATACATAACTGTACTACACGATACAACACTGTACTCACATACAGAACTGTACTACACGATACAACATGTACTACACGATACAGACTGTACTACACGATAAAGCACTGTACTACACGATACAATCTGTACTTACGATACAATACTGTACTTCACGATCACAGTACTACGATCAATACTGTCGACATAGAGCACTGTATTACCGATACAGTACTGTATTACACGATGCAGCACTGTACTACTCGATACAACAATGTACTACACGATACACAACTGTACTGCACACATACAGCACTGTACTACACGATCAGCACTTACTACACGATACAGCACTGTACTACCGATACAAAACTGTACTACACGATACAGTACTGTACAACACGATACAACACTGTACAACACGATAAGACTGTACTTCACGATACAGTACTGTTATAACGATGAGCACTGTACTACACGATACATAACTGTACTACACGATACAGCACTGTAATACACG
>WNWK01048909.1:0-13382 GCA_009830355.1 Cherax destructor | reverse complement strand
AGAAAATACTTTCATCATTCAACACTTTCACACCCATACATAATCACTGTCTTTGCAGAGGCACTCAGATACAACAGTTGAGAATAAGTCCATCCCAACTGTCACTATCCCAGACCCCCTTTAAAGTGCAGGCATTGTACTTCCCATTTCAGGACTCAAGTCCAACTAAATCAATTAACTGGTTTCCTGAATCCCTTCACAAAATATTACCCTGCTCACACGCCAACAGCTCGTCAGGTCCCAAAACCATTTGTCTCCATTCACTTCTATCTAACATGCTCTCACATACTGCTGGAAGTCCAAGCCCTCACCCACAAAACCTCTTTACCCTTCCTTCCAACCTTTCGAGGACGACCCCTACCCCGCCTTCCATCCTCTACAGATTTATACACTCTCCAAGTCATTCTTTGATCCATTCTCTCTAAATGACCAAACCACCTCAACAACCCCTCTTCAGCCATCTGACAAATACTTTTAGTAACTCCACACCTCCTCTAATTTCCACATTCCGAATTTTCTGCATAATATTTACACACGTTGCCTAGACAGGACATCTCCACTGCCTCAGCCGCCTCCGCTGTAGTATTTGCAACCCATGCTTCACACCCATATAAGAGTGTTGGTACCATATACTTTCAGTACATTCCCTTCTTTGCCTCCATGGATAACATTTTTGTCTCCAGATACCTCAACGCACCACTCACCTTTTGTCCTTCATCAATTCTATGGTTAACCATATCCTTCATAAAGACATCCGCTGACAAGTCAACTCCCAAATATCTGAAAACATTCACTTTTTCCATAATCCCTCTCTCCAATGTGATATCCAATTTTTCTTTATTTAAATCGTTTGATACCCTCATCACCTTAGATAGGTATATGTGTATTTCAAAAACAATTTAAAAAAAAAATTAAAACAAGAATGTAATATTAGTTGCCAAATATTTGTGCTATGCATGCTCAAAATTCATCCCTAGTTGAAACCAGACTTTACTATCAAAGACAGGAGCAAGATGAACCAAGTGAGTGATGACAATATTTGATATACAAAATTACAACAACAAACAATAAAACTATAAACTTGTTCATCTCAAGAGGCAATGCTAACTGATGTGACCAACAGGCACCACTAGGGCAACGCGTGACCAACAGGCACCACTAGGCAACGCGTGACCAACAGGCACCACTAGGCAATGCGTGACCAACAGGCACCACTAGGGCAATGCGTGACCAACAGGCACCACTAGGGCAATGCGTGACCAACAGGCACCACTAGGGCAATGCGTGACCAACAGGCACCACTAGGGCAATGCGTGACCAACAGGCACCACTAGGGCAATGCGTGACCAACAGGCACCACTAGGGAAATGCGTGACCAACAGGCACCACTAGGAAATGCGTGACCAACAGGCACCACTAGGGAAATGCGTGACCAACAGGCACCACTAGGGAAATGCGTGACCAACAGGCACCACTAGGGAAATGCGTGACCAACAGGCACCACTAGGAAATGCGTGACCAACAGGCACCACTAGGGAAATGCGTGACCAACAGGCACCACTAGGGGCTATGATCAACAAACACTGCTAGGGGCTATGATCAACAAACACTGCTAGGGGCTATGATCAACAAACACTGCTAGGGGCTATGATCAACAAACACTGCTAGGGGCTATGATCAACAAACACTGCTAGGGGCTATGATCAACAAACACTGCTGGGGGCTATGATCAACAAACACTGCTAGGGGCTATGATCAACAAACACTGCTAGGGGCTATGATCAACAAACACTGCTAGGGGTTATGATCAACAAACACTGCTAGGGGTTATGATCAACACTTGAGATTTTTTTTTTCCTAACCACATTAAAACATTTTAATTCCTCAATTCAATAATTAATTTTGCTTTACAATTACTACAGTAATATCTTTCATTTGGAAATACACATGCTTGGGGTAGTTCAAGTTACAAAGCATTTCTCAACAGAAACTGACTACTTAAAAACTTACTACTTAATATAAGATTCTTCTCTGATAGAAGAAAGTTTATGGGCTCTAACTCTCTGGCAGACTTTGAGGAATGAAACGAGAGACATAGATGAAGCCCCTGAGAGATACGGACAAGATGATTACCAATTTCGGTGGCAACGTCAATAGGGTTTGCGATGTCAACACCGGCAATCCAAAGAACAGGAGCCGGGTCGGGAGAGTATTTACCACACAGTTTTCATACTTTTTTCCAGACTGCACTCAAGGAAACAGGTGATGGTAGAAACAATTCCGCCAGCAAGTGTGTTTAGCGTCAGGATGACACGGCGGCGGTTGCGTCTGCTTAAAATCAAGAGTCTCTGTGGTTCTATTGTACCGGTACCTGCCCCACGCAGCGCATTTCAAACGTACTGCTTGAACAAGCAGACCACCAAGGCACGCACTTCTGAGAATGCCTGCCTGAGGTTTGGGGATAGAATGTGAAGCTGCAATTAAGATTGAAGTCAAGAAGAGGTGAAAAAAGCTCATCGATGGAGGATGAAGAAGGCCTCACAAAAAAGCAGTTAGATGCAAGTACAGTGGTCCCTCGGTTTCGTGCATCTCAAAACTCGAACATTTATGTAAGTATATTTTCGTAAGTGCTCTTGCAAGTGTATTTGGGGTCTGAAATGACTAACCTACGTGACATTATTTCTTAAGGAAGTAAATTCGTTCGGTAATGGCACTTGGCAGCATTCTGGAGCAATTTTTGGCGAAACCGAGGGACCACTGTAAAGGTCCCAATTTACTCGGTCAAACTGCCAGAGTGGGCTACGAGGTGGTGAATATGAAGGAGAAGTAAGGATGATTGGAAAATGATCACTGTCATGCAAGTCCAGGAGGACAGACCAGATGAAGTCTAGTACAGTTGAGGTACAGCAAACCGAAAGATCAATGCAAGAGAATGAGTACGAGGATCAAAATGGGTGGGAGTACCCGTATTTAAAACATGGAGGGGAGAGAAGCAAGAAGAGCGTCTAACTGAATGCCGCGGGAGTGACAGTGAGACCGCCCCAGAGGAAATGGTGGGCATTAAAATTGCCAAGTAACAGAAGTGGTGGCAGTAAGGAAGAAACCAGAAATGCAACATCTGGGATAGATAAGGACCGAGAAGGAGAGAGATACAAAGAACAGACTGTCACCACTTATTCAAGTGGATACGGGCTGCAGTGTAATGCAGTGAAGTATGAACAAAGAGCTGACGGTATGCAATACTGGTGCGTATAAGAAGTGCACTTTCATTAAAGGTTCCATTGGGAAAAGGATCCGATGAATATAATAAATCATAGCTCGAGATGGGATGGATAACAGCGGAGTAATTTAGTTCTTGTAAACAAACACAAACAGGGAAAATTGGGAGAGTAACACCTGGAGCTCACCGGTTACCCCTGAGGCGCAGAATATTCCACTGTAAATAAGCCATGATTTGCGAAGAGAAAGATACAAGAAATCTGAAGGTAGAGGTATACGGACTAGTAGGGTTAGAAAAGTCTACATGTGAGGTAGCGGGAAAACTTATAAGCAGCGAGGATTGGGGACATTGCGAAGAAAGGAGTTGTGCAGACGGAGAATAGTGAAGAGGAGAAACAGGTGGATCAGTGTTCATCAATGGCTGAGTCTCCTCAATATATTCTGAGATAACTTCAAGCATTTCAGAGGACAAGGACATTGTATGTGGTGCAATATTGGAGATGGAAGGAGGGTGAGTAAAGACCGGGGAGACGATGGACTGTACCAAAGAAGGGGGGAATGAAAGGGTAGAGGGAACTAGAGAAGCTTGGGAGGGGACAGGAGAGGAAGCGACCTGGGAGGGGGCAGAAGAGGAAGAAACGTGGGAGGGGACAGGGGAAGAAGGTACTGTACGAGGAGGAGGATGAACCTCCACACTCTTAACAGAGCCAGTTAGGTGAAGAACTGGGTACAGAGACTGGGAAGCAAAAATGTACAGGTTGCAGAAGGGAAAGAGGGGTGAAAGATGATTTGAGCAATGGGGATGTTTTGGACTTTGGAGGAGAGAGGCAATGGGGAGCAGGTGTTGTACAAGGTCTTGTAGACAAACTTGTGAGTGGGAGGAGGAAGAGATGAGAACAGAATGAGGTGCCAAGGTAGGGATCTCTGAGTCCAGGACAGCAAAAGAATTAGAGACGGTGGTGACTGTAGAAGGGGTAACCACAAAGGAGGTTAGGGTAGGTTCGTCAAAGGACGGACAGGTGTTTCCTGATGCGGGTCTCAGTCAGATGATGACCCCGTTGGAGCTTTTGGTCATCTGACCGAGGCCTTCTCTGGCTTACCGGTCCCCCCCCTTTAAAAATTATGGTCTATTAAAACCATTTATAAATGGTTTTAAACCACAAAGGAGGCTGCAGAAGTTGGGACCCCAGAGGAGGGGGAATGTTTAGTAACTCAGAATAAGAAATACGTGGAAGTTTCCATTGGAGGCATAGATGAGAGACCACCGTAGCATATGGGAGGTCTTCTGCCTCTTTAAGAAAACAGATTTCACGCTCATTAAGTAAACTCAGCAACGGTGAGAGTAAGAGGGTGAGCCTCATGACAATTAAGGCAAGAGGGAGGTAGACTACAAGACGTATTGGAATGGTCGTCTGCACCACAGTCTGGGCATTCAGCCATGGACCTGCAATATTTTGCTGGATGACCAAACGCCAGCAATTTATACACTGTTGCAGTGTAGGGATCACCCTTCGAACTTGTAAATGGTGTCCCCAATATATAGAGGACGGAAGCTCACGGCAGTCAAAAGTTAAGCGAGCTACATTGCGGGCAGGGAGGACATAAGTGTCTACTTTGAGGATTGGGAGGTCTTGGAGTTCTAGCTGATCCAGAATGTCATTGCCACATGTCTGGAAATTCCGTTGAACAATGGTATGGGGGCAGAATGACAGTACCACTACAAGAATTGAGGGAATGATATTTTCCAATAGTTACAGGAATAGTATCAATAGTTGTAAGGAGAAAAGATTGTGAGCTTGGGTAACATTTTGGTCAGTGATTATGTGTGTACCGCTCTTGAGAGCATGAAAGGATATCTCTCTACCAACATGGCATAAGAGCACCTTGCTCATACAGTGGTACCCGAGTTTCGTACTTTATTCGTTCCAGAAGGCTGTTCGAGTGCCGTTACTGAACGAATTTGTTCCGTAAGGAATAATGTAAATTAGATTAGTCCGTTTCAGACCCCAAAATACACTAACAAAAGCACTTACAATACACTTACATAATTGTTCGAGTTAGAAGCAGTACAAAACTCGGGGTACCACTGTACTATGGTCGGAAAGGTAGGCAGTAGAGAGTCAGTCGTAGAGTAAAAACTTAGTCCATTGCATAGTATTTTGAAACATAGCGTGTAAAGGGAGTGTGTGACGTGCCGGTCTTTTCTGAGTAGAATGAGAAGGAAGCGAAGAAGTATCATCAGGTAATGGTCTTGGGGGTTTGCGTGTGGGACCAGAGTTGGTCCGCGTGGGATGGGTGGGCGATAGGAAAATTGCAGCACTGTAGAGGAGAAGCCGGAAGCATAGTCAAAGAAGAGCGGAGGTCAGACATATTGAAGGAGTCAGTCAAAACCCCGGTACCTGGAGCAGGTGCCAAAACTGCACCAGCAGAAGATACAGGGGCATTAGAAATGTCCGAAGAGTGGTCAAATAACGAGGCAGGGTCAGAACAGGGTGTGGTATCAGGAAGGGCCCAGGGGAGCAGGTTCATGGATTGGGAACTTCATGGTTAGGTTACTCCTTTCTTTCGTTTTAGAAAAAAGAAAGGACCATAAATCTCCCTCCGTGCCCAAGAGGATCTCAGCACCGCAAGTAGTGCAGATGCGGCATGGAACCCGTGTCATACCCTTCATGCCAGTAAACCAGCAATCCGGGATAGCAACCTCACATCCGCCGAGCCACCTCTGTGGACAAAAGAGAGGGCGGCCAGACACCTGCCACAAAGCATACCTCTTTTGCCACCACTCCCGGAATCCGAAAGGTAACCTCCAGAGATACACGGTCACCCGAAAGACACCCAGTCACCCCTCGGGAGACCAGAGGGGGATCGGGACATCCCCAGGTGATCCCGATTCCATGACAAACTACACCACTGCCAAGGACCCCAATGAAATGGGATGGACTAAGGTACCCATCCCTCTGCCTAGGAACTAGAAGACCTGTGGGGAGAATCCCCAAGGCTGAAAACAGGAAGGGGATAGGGAGGAGGAGGAAAGGGAAAGGGGGATGGGGAGGATGGGACAGAAAAGGGGGTAATTAGGTTGGGTCTGAGGAAGGAGACCAAAGGTAATTCCTCAAACCAAAAGCCTCTTCACAGCACGAAGGAGCCCCCTTGAAGAGGATCTTTTAGTTAAAATTAGCAATTTACATTCATACTGTTTAATTTTTTTTTTTTGACAAAATAAGATCTTAGAAGCATCTATGAACATGCTCATGTCATTTTATTCTTTTTGTCAAGCCATTAACATAAATTTCCTCCCATCACTATTTGCACTTTTGTTTCAGTAAGATCTCTCAATTCTTGACAAATAATTCATGCTAAGATTGGTAAACTTATGATGTTTCAGAGCTAAGTGTGGGGATTATTTGTTTATTGTTCCAAACCACAGTATGTCTTATTCGTCATCTCTCATCCACTTATATTATGTTCCTTATTCTTTCTATATACTCTAATATTCAAAATAAATTTTCAAGTGGAAATTCATAAAAAAAGTTTTCTTGAAATCTAAACACAAGCTGTCATGTACCAATACATTATGCATTTAACCATTTAAAACAATTTCAAAAAGCAAAAGATAAAAGTCGTGGAGGCAGTAGAGTAGATGTCTTAACCCCACAACCAGTGGCCAACTGAACACATGTTAAACACACTATATAGTGTGTAAAATTCACCCCATCACTGTCTTGCCCAAGGTGTACAGATGTGTACCACAGTTCAGATGTCTCTCCAAACCATAAATACAGTGGTACCTCTACTTACAAGCTTAATTCGCTCCAGATGGCTATTCAAGTGCTGACATCGAAGGAATTTGTTCCCATAAGAAATAATGAGAATTAGGTTAATCCATTTCAGACCCCCAAAAATACACTTACAAAAGCACCTACAAAAATACACTTGCATAATTGTTCGAGTTGGGAGCTGCTCGTAAGTAGAGGTACCACTGTATCTCCAACCCCTCTTTCAGAATGCAGGCACTGTGCTTCCCACCTCTAGGACTCAAGTCCAGCTAACCAGTTTCCCTGAACCCCATCACAAAATGTTATCTTGTTCACACTTCAACAGCTCAAGTCCCAAAAATCATCTGCCCCTCCCCACACACACACACACCTACTGGATGTCCAAGCCCCTCGCACAACCTCCTTTACCCCCTCCCTCCAACCTTTCCTAGGGCAACCCCCTACCCTGCCTTCCCTCCACTATACATATAAATAATTGTAGGCGTGCATGTGTATGGATGTATGTAAATAAATAAAATTTTGTTTTAATGCATCTGACCTTGCTCAAATCTTTCTCATTCTGGTCATTTTTTTCTTATGTCAATATCAACCATATTAGTGACACAAGTTCTCTGAAACTAAATTTGTTTGGCAGGCATGATTTAATATTCGTTTTAAGATTTATTGGATATCTAGGAAAGTAATATTCACAAATATTTAGGGTTGTAAGAGGCGACTAAAATGCTTTGAGCAAGGGGCTGGTAACCCCTTCTCCTGTATATATTACTAAATGTAAAAGGAGAAGGTAGTAGGTTATAGGTAGTAGGTTGGTAGACAGCAACCACTCAGGGAGGTACTACCATCCTGCCAGGTGACTGTAATACAGAAACCTGAAACTGTTTTACATGATGGTAGGATTGCTGGTGTCTTTTTTCTGTCTCATAAACATGCAAGATTTCAGGTACGTCTTGCTACTTCTACTTACACTTAGGTCACACTACGCAAACATGTACACGTTTATTGTATACACACTCATCTGAGTTTTCTTTGATTTTATCTTAATAGTTCTTGTTCTTATTGCTTTTCCCTTTCATATCCATGGGGAAGTGGAATAAGAATCTTTCCTCCGTAAGCCATGCGTGTTGTAAAAGTCAACTAAAATGCCGGGAACAATGGGCTAGTAACCCCTTTTCCTGTATAGCTTACTAAAAGAAGAAGAAGAAAATCGTCAAAGTGGGATGTTTGAATGTGCGTGGATGTTGTGCGAATGATAAGAAAGAGATGATTGTAGATGTTATGAATGAAAAGAAGCTGGATGTCCTGGCTTTAAGTGAGACAAAGCTGAAGGGGTAGGAGAGTTTCAGTGGGGAGAAATAAATGGGATTAGATCAGGGTTTCAAATAGAGTTAGAGCTAAAGAAGGAGTGGCAATAATGTTGAATAATCAGTTATGGCAGGTAAAGAAGGAATATAAATGTATAAATTCAAGGATTATGTGGAGTAAAATAAAGGTTGGATGTGAAAAGTGGGTTATAGTAAGTGTTTATGCACCTGGAGAAGAGAGAAGTGTAGAGAGAGAGAGATTTTGGGAAATGTTGAGTGAGTGTGTGGGGAGTTTTGAACCAAGTGAGAGAGTAATTGTGGTTGGGGATCTTAATGCTAAAGTGGGTAAAAATGTTGTGGATGGAGTAGTAGGTAAATTTGGGGTGCCAGGGGTAAATGTAAATGGGGAGCCATTAATTGAGCTATGTGTAGAAAGAGGTTTGGTAATAAGTAATACATATTTTATGAAAAAGAGGATAAATAAATATACAAGGTATGATATAGCACGTAAGGAAAGTAGTTTGTTGGATTATGTATTGGTGGATAAAAGGTTGATGAGTAGGCTTCAGGATGTACATGTTTATAGAGGGGCAACGGATATATCAGATCATTATTTGGTTGTAGCTACAGTTAGAGTAAAAGGTAGATGGGACAAAAGAAAATGGCAACAGCAAGTAAGAGAGAGGTAAAAGTGTATAAACTAAGGGAGGAGGAAGTTAGGGTGAGATATAAGCAACTATTGGCAGAAAGGTGGGCTAGTGCAAGTAGGAGTAGTGGGGGTTGAAGAGAGTTGGGATAGTTTTAAAAATGCAGTATTAGAATGTGGGGCAGAAGTTTGTGGTTATAGGAGGGTGGGTGCAGGAGGAAGAGGAGTGAGTGGTGGAATGAAGAAGTAAAGGGTGTGATAAAAGAGAAAAGGTAGCTTATGAGAGGTTTTTACAAAACAGAAGTGTTAGTAGAAGAGCAGAGTATATGGAGAGTAAAAGAAAGGTGAAGAGAGTGGTGAGAGAGTGCAAAAGAAGAGCGGATGAAAGAACGGGAGAGGCTCTGTCAAGAAATTTTGCTGAAAACAAGAAAAATTTTGGAGTGAGATAAACAAGGTAAGAAAGCCTAGGGAACGAATGGATTTGTCAGTTAAAAACAGAGTAGGGGAGTTAGTAGATGGGGAGCTGGAGGTATTGGGTAGATGGCGGGAATATTTTGAGGAACTTTTAAATGTCGATGAAAAGAGGGAGGCGATAATTTCATGTACTGGCCAGGGAGGTACAACATCGTTTAGGAGTGAAGAAGAGCAGGATGTGAGTGTGGGGAGGTGCGTGAGGCATTACGTAGAATGAAAGGGGGTAAAGCAGCTGGAATTGACGGAATCATGACAGAAATGTTAAAAGCAGGGGGATATAGTGCTGGAGTGGTTGGTATTTTTGTTTAATAAATGTATGAAAGAGGGAAGGTACCTAGGGATTGGCAGCGAGCATGTATAGTTCCTTTATATAAAGGGAAGGGGATAAAAGAGAGTGTAAAAAATTTTAGGGAATAAGTTTACTGAGTATACCAGGTAAAGTGTATGGCAGGGTTATTATTGAAAGAATTAGAGGTAAGACAGAGAGTAGGATTGCAGATGAGCAAGGAGGCTTTAGAGTGGGTAGGGATGTGTAGATCAAGTGTTTACAGTGAAGCATATATGTGAACAGTATTTAGATAAAGGTAGAAGTTTTTATTGCATTTATGGATTTAGAAAAGGCATATGATAGAGTGGATAGGGGAGCAATGTGGCAAATGTTGCAAGTGTATGGAATAGGTAGTAAGTTACTGAAGGCTGTAAAGAGTTTTTATGAGGATAGTGAGGCTTAGGTTAGGGTGTGTAGGAGAGAGGGAGATTACTTCCCGGTAAAAGTAGGTCTTAGACAGGGTTGTGTAATGTCACCATGGTTGTTTAATATATTTATAGATGGGGTTGTAAAAGAAGTAAATGCTAGGGTGTTGGGGAGAGGGGTGGGATTAAATTATGGAGAATTAAATGCAAAATGGGAGTTGACACAGTTACTTTTTGCTGATGATACTGTGCTTATGGGAGATTCTAAAGAAAAGTTGCAAAGGTTAGTGGACGAGTTTGGGAGAGTGTGTAAGGTAGAAAGTTAAAAGTGAACATAGATAAGAGTAAGGTGATGAGGGTATCAAACGATTTAAATAAAGAAAAATTGGATATCACATTGGAGAGAGGGATTATGGAAGAAGTAAATGTTTTCAGATATTTGGGAGTTGACTTGTCAGCGGATGGGTTTATGAAGGATGAGGTTAACCATAGAATTGATGAAGGAAAAAAGGTGAGTGGTGCATTGAGGTATCTGTGGAGACAAAAAACGTTATCCATGGAGGCAAAGAAGGGAATGTACGAAAGTATAGTGGTACCAACACTCTTATATGGGTGTGAAGCATGGGTTGCAAATGCTGCAGCGAGGAGGAGGCTGGAGGCAGTGGAGATGTCCTGTCTAAGGGCAATGTGTGGTGTAAATATTATGCAGAAAATTCGGAATGTGGAAATTAGGAGAAGGTGTGGAGTTACTAAAAGTATTTGTCAGAGGGCTGAAGAGGGGTTGTTGAGGTGGCTTGGTCATTTAGAGAGAATGGATCAAAGTAGAATGACTTGGAGAGCGTATAAATCTGTAGGGGAAGGAAGGCGGGGTAGGGGTCGTCCTAGAAAAGGTTGGAGGGAAGGGGTAAAGGAGGTTTTGTGGGCGAGGGGCTTGGACTTCCAGAGGGCATGTGTGAGCGTGTTAGATAGGAGTGAATGGAGACGAATGGTTTTTGGGACATGACGATCTGTTGGAGTGTGAGCAGGGTAACATTGTGTGAAGGGATTCAGGGAAACCAGTTAATTGATTTAGTTGGACTTGAGTCCTGGAAATGGGAAGTACAATGCCTGCACTTTAAAGGAGGGGTCTGGGATAGTGACAGCTGGGAGGGACTTATTCTCAGCTGTCGTAATTTTCTTTCTTTTTGGGTCACCCTGCCTCGGTGGGAGACGGCCGACTTGTTGAAAAAAAAAAAAAATCTGTTCTACACTTGCATGACAGAACATTAGTATTTCCCTGGGTGGTTTTGTGTGCAAGGGGCTTGGACATACAACAGGCATGTGTGAGCATGTTAGATAGGAGTGGAAACAAATGGTTTTTGGGACCTGACAAGTTGTTGGAGTGCGAGCAAGGTAATATTTTGTGAAGAGATTCAGGGAAACGGTTATCCGGACTTGAATTCTGGAGGTGGTAAGTACAGTGCCTGCACTCTAAAGGAGCAATTTGGGATATTTGCTGTTTGGAGGAACATCTGAACTGTCATATCTGTGTGCCTCTAGCAAGACATCGATAGTGTTAATGATGGCAAGTTTTTTTGTCGGGTCACACTGCCTCGGTGGGAGACTGCCAGTGTTAAAAAAAAAAAAAAAATTACATGTACAGTGGACCCTCGCTATTCGAACATTCTTCATTCCAGAATGCTGTTCAAGTGCTGTTACCAAACAAATTTATTCCCATGAGGAATGATGTAAATTAGATTAGTCCATTTCAGACCCCCAAAAATACACTTATAAAAGCACTTACAATAATAAACTTACATAAAAGGGCGAGTTTGGAGTGTTCGAATAGCGAGGGTCCACTGTATATATAGTGGAACCTGTTTTCGTATGCCCTAGTTTGCATGTAAAACTATAGTTATTCTCTATAAAATGTATTTTTTTTTAATATTTCCCATAAGAAATAATGTAATTCCAATTAATCCATTCCAGACACCCAAAAATATTAACAAAAAATACATTTTGTAGAGAACTATAGTTTTACATACAAACCAGGACATACTAAAACCAAGGTTCCACTGTACATATACACACATACATAATACATACATATCTATTTCCACATAAATCACAGTGGGTCCTAATTAGACCCCACATGATATAAACTTATGCTCATATAAGCAAACCATGTTCAAAATTCAGTGTTCGTGATACAAAAACAGTTCTTAGTATTCTGGCAGTCACAGCAAGGTTCCATCTAATTTTTCCACATGCCATAGGCACAATTAAAGAAAACCATATTGACATTTGTGGTCTGCAACTTTCCAGTGTTCCACCAGAAATATTTGCTGCATAAAGGTAGAAGTTTTCAGAGGAAACTGGACCACTACCTGTTCAAAAATATGTGATCGGTTGTGTTGTGATGGTTCTACAAACAGGCTGGTTGACCAGGAAACCAACAAAAGTCTGGCCAAAGGAATAATTATGAATATAGATGTATACAATTTCTATTTGGAATTTTATATCATTTAGAGAGCCCAGCATAAGAAATAAATATAAAGGTGGGTTGAGTAATAGTTGAAGCTCCCCACATGGAAAGATTTTGTATTCCGTGTGACTTATCAGTATACCTTTATTCCAGGAATTACAAAGGTGGCAGGGTTGGTCCTCACTACTCTATGCAATTTTTATTTTTCACAATACAATAAGATCACGACATAATAAGATTCTCATTTTGCACACAAGCGAGGGTAAATCTGTACTGTACTTACTTTAAGAGCTGCCTTACCTCACAGTAGTATTCCACTCTTTCGGGATGATCCTTAACAGGTTTTACTTGTACAAATGTACCATATTGCTCCGCTATGGAAATAAATTTACATTATGTATACACAAATACATATCAAACTGATACATGTAAGAATATATAAATATACAATTACAAATACAAGTAGTGCTCAATTAATAAAGAACTTCAGTTGTTTTTGTTTGTTTGTGTTTTAGAATAAAGCAAGTCACTGTCTCAAACATTTCAGTTACTTTTTTTTACCTCAAACATAACAAAAACAAAAATTAACTAGTATTTTAACACCTTCCATTTCCCACCAAAGCAGGGTAACCAAAAAAGAAAATCACATTCACCATCATTCAATCTCTAGCTGGCGCTCCAGAACAGCTTAAACATCACAATGAAAATGATCCACCTAAACACATTCCCATTTATCATTCAGAGCAATTTTTTTCTTGTCCAGAACTAAAGTCTGATTACCTAGTTTCCTTCATCCCCACCCACACTCC
>WNWK01048908.1:0-13382 GCA_009830355.1 Cherax destructor | reverse complement strand
GGCTCATGGGGAAAGAGTGCATCTAAGTTCCTCAAGGAGCTGGGCAAAAGACTCAACAGGGTAACTAGGGATCCCAGGGCAGCTAGTTTTCTGTTCCAGCGACTCAGCGCTGCTGTTCAGAGGGGTAATGCATGCTGTATTCTGGCACGCGCACCAGCTCGGAAGAGCTGGATGAGATTTTCGCATTATAATCAGTGACAAAGATGTAACAATATGTACTAGACATGTATCTCTCACACCTCATGTACTGTATATGCCATCTTTATATCAACAATGTATCTCTCAAATCTTTTGTACCATATTATGTAATAAAATATACCTATTGGTAAAAAAAAAATTAAAAGATGGGGTGGTAGGAGAAGTGGAATATTCAAATGGCATCAGGAAGAAATCCAAATATTCTTCCTTGAAGCCTTTTTATCCACTATATATATATATATATATATATATATATATATATATGTCGTGCCGATTAGGTAAAACTGGTCAATTAGCAAGAACTCGTCTAAAATTAAGTCCTTTCTAAAATTTTCTCTTATATTTTAAAGATATATTTTTTCATTTATGGTAATGTAAAAATATAATTTTGTACCAAGAGAAACTTTGAAAACCTACCTAACCTTATTACAACAAGCGCAATTTAATTTAGCCTAACCCAACTAAATATATTTTAGATACGTTAACATTAATTTAATAATAAACAAACACAATGAAATATATTTTTTTCGTTATGTTCAGAATGATTTTGGCGAAATTATTGCATACACAAATTTTCACTTGTCTTATATGGCAAGGTGAGCGTTGCTATTTAAGCCAAAATCGCAAGTTTTACCTAATCGGCACGACATTATATATATATATATATATAATACACCGGCCGTCTCCCACTAAGGCTGGGTGACCCTAGAAAGAAGAAACACTTTCATTATCATTCACTCAATCAATGTCTTGCCAGAGGTGCACCGATACTACACCTCAGTGCTTTTTAAATTTGTAAAAATTCGTAAATTGATGTGTAGAAAATTGAATGATGTGTTATTTTATTTACAGGCATTGTTGACAGGTGCTTGACAGGACCTAAGTGTAAAAGTCAGTGTCGTCTGTACGTGTCTGTCTACAGTCTGTCTTGCAGCGTGATGAGGTAAGTTGCTTCCAGTGTCAGGGTTCAGTTAGAATAGTTAGGTGGTGATGTTATTCTTTTGGAAGTTATTAGTCCAGTTTTGATGTATTTTTATTATACAGTGTCTTAAAGTGTAGGCAAAATATCAACATCACGACGATGGTTCTCACCAGCTCCAGGGCTGAGGCACTGATCACCTCATCTTTTGTATATAGTTCTACTGTCTTCCAGTGATGTCCTTGAATTTGTATTGATAAAGCCACTGGAGGGCGAAACGTCTACAGTCTACTGCATTCATTCATTTTTTGTCTTCCAGGTAAGTCTAACCTCACACATCATCGCTGGGAAACTTCGCCTGCAAATTGCTAGGTAAGTCTGCTTTACGGTTCGTTATAGAAAGCTGTCAGATACAGGTCAATGGCCTAATCAGTGAGTGCTAAGCCTCTCGTTGACGTGAATGCAGTCGAAGTGAATGCTTTCCCACCTCAACTGGAACGCGGATCGGCAGAGAATTCATGCTCACTTGCGGCCTTGTGCCGTTCCAGGCTGGTGTGTGTTGCCGGGTGTACTCCTGGACCATCTCTTCCGTCCTGTACCTTGATCATCACTCAAGCCAGCTTTGCACTGGTTCCCATGATGACAGGAACTTGTTAAGCTCAGTGAGTATTCTGTGGATCACTGAGGAGATCTACCTGTACCAGGACTTCCTGGTTTCTTGTACTCCTGACATGCTCGCTGTCTTTGCGCTGGAGAGTGAAGGGTAACTGCTTGTCTCGCGAGGCTTCATCTGTTTGGCGTTTAAATGTGGGGATTTCTAGTGAATTGTGGGCTTGATATCTGCAGTAGAGGGCGGATGATCTTCCTGACCGTTAGCCTCCGAGGGACGTGGATGATAATTGTCAAACCCAGCAATGACCTTTGTCAATTTCCTGCAGTATGGTTTGATAGATCTGTGAAGGAGGGTGGTGTTGTGATCGTCTGTGAGTTCTCTTATCGTGCACAGCTCTGGGTTTATTGCAGAGCTTCCTGCAATCTAACCAGCTTTCTTCCTGATAGCGTTGTTGATTCTTGGTTCACTGTCAAGTTGCATTCCCAGGGTGCGACTCTCCCAACAGGGTGCTTCTCTGGCGAAGAACTCAACATCTCTGCGTAAATGATGAGGATATTTACCCTTTTGTCAAGATTTGCCAACACGGCAGTTGACATGAATTATGGATATAGATTACTGGACGTGAAAAATATATTCCAAATAGATTTTTTTTATTTATGTTCTGGAAATGTAAACTAATACCACTTAGAAAACTGATATTGATAGTGCAAATTTAATAATGGTGACACGTTAAGTGGAATGGGGAAAATTGTCATTGGGGAAAGGGAAGAAGTTGTGATTTCATTGACATATAGACTGCTGGTGAAGTCTGTGTTCCAAACAGGATGAGGTTGAAATTAGTCTCTGAGGCTTCATGACCACGACTGTCCTTGCATCAGGATAACACGCTCAGTACTGCTGGGCGCCTGGTGTTTAAAGGATGGGGGTCCAGTGGATAGAGTGATGCTTACTTTGTTCAGTTCACACAGGGCTGGATTTGGGAACGCAGGATCGAGTCCTGGCCAAGCCGCAGTTCTGTTTATGATTCAAAATCACTTGTTTCGTGATTTCAGTGATATGTGTATATATATATATATATATATATATATATATATATATATATATATATATATATATATATATATATATATATATATATATATATATATATACATATAATTATTATTCGTGTGATTTGCTGGGATATAAATATTCTGATGTCTTTATTAGACAGAAGTAAGAGAAGCATGAGTGTAAATGCTATCACCAAAAGTTTAACTGATCACAGACTGGACTGTATTTACCAGTCGGGGGATGGGGGTCGAACCGCCGCCACTCTGCGTGCCTACAGATCCACACTTAGCTGATGCGAAACCTTCCCTTGCCATCTCCAGGAAGATTAGCGCTACATAAAGTCCTAAATCCGTATGGGTTGCCCAAACTCCAAGAAATGGAGGCTTGATCCTCCGTCCGTGTGTGTGGGCTATTCACCGACCGTCGTCCTGGCTAATCAGTCCCCCTAAGTCATCTTCCTCCAGCTGAAAATGATTGTCTCACGTTCCAATCTCCTCATTGCCTTATCATTCTCATTCCCTTATCATCAATCCTCATCCTCCTCATCACCATCCCTTTGACAAGTTTGTTTGTCGTATTCTGAGTCTACACACCAGCGTGTAGACGCCCAGGCTCTGTATTATACACCATTATACCAGACATATACCCTTGTAAGTAATCAAATTACATTAGGAGAGTGATATAATAATAAACTTTATTTTTATAAAGTTGGGTGCAATATATTATTCAATTAGGATAACTGACATATATAAATTACTGTATAGACAGCTCCTTATTATGCAAATTAGTTTATATATGTATAATATTATTATTATTCATTTTTATTTTATTGTATCATTATTATAAGTATCCTTAATGTTATTAAAATGCATCAAAATTGTGAACAAACTAATGAGAGTATTATTGAAAGTGTTGTAACGACAAAACAAGTATTTATACACAAGTAGTTGATAGTGTTGAGGGGAGAGTATGAGGGGAAGTGCTTATTGGTGAGGAAAGGAAGAGAGGGGAATTGGTTGTTGGTGGATGGAAGTATTGAGGGGAAGGTGGCTGGTAGTGTTTAAAGTGTTCCTTTGTTCCTTGTTTCCTTCCCTCCCTCTTCCTTCCTGTCCACTCTATTAAGCCGTCTTATATACCTTGAAAGTAAGGATCAATGCTTGCCCTGGTTTTTCAGGCCCCTCTTGTCAGGCTTCTCTATGCTAGGGAAACCCTTCTAGCTTTTTTTGGGGGGCATTTGTGGAGGGTGTTTCGGGGGTCAACGCCCCCGCGGCCCTACCCACGAACAGGCCTCCTGCAGCTTAATATTTACGTTACATAAATACATAAGTGAGAGGGGTTGTAACTGAGTGGGACTTGTACATTCACTTATCAAGGCTTATTCCTTGGGTACCATTCAAAATGGGTTGGGCAAATATTTTTTTGTTTGGGTTTGAGAAAGAACCTGCCTAGTACGGGCCAGTAGGCCTGCTCCAGTGTTCCTCGTTATCTTTTAAAGTTCTTTACAGATGATTGCCTCGTTGGACACTTCCAAACCCTCTACTGTCTTCCCCATGTATTGTTAGGTAAGACACATATGCAACAGTTAGGTATCCACCTCAAGTATTTGAGGCGGTCAGTCCCAGGGACTGATTGCATTTCACTACTACACCTTCTTCCTGTGTATCTGACTGAAGAAGCCTTCTGTGTGGGCGAAACGTTTCATCAATAAAGATACCCAACTGTTTTACATGTGTCTTAATATTCAAGCTCGTAGCTTGCATGTATCGCCTGTGTGAATATTAAAATGGTATCAGATACCGTCAGGTTGGTACGGCACATGTCCACATGTGTCCTACCATGTATGGTCAGGTTGGTAAGACACATGTCCACATGTGTCCTACCATGTATGGTCAGGTTGGTAAGACATATGTCCACATGTGTCCTACCATGTATGGTCAGGTTGGTAAGACACATGTCCACATGTGTCCTACCATGTATGGTCAGGTTGGTAAGACATATGTCCACATGTGTCCTACCATGTATGGTCAGGTTGGTACGGCACATGTCCACATGTGTCCTACCATGTATGGTCAGGTTGGTAAGACATATGTCCACATGTGTCCTACCATGTATGGTCAGGATGGTAAGACACATGTCCACATGTGTCCTACCATGTATGTTCAGGATGGTAAGACATATGTCCACATGTGTCCTATGTATGGTCAGGATGGTAAGACACATGTCCACATGTGTCCTACCATGTATGGTCAGGTTGGTACGCCACACGTCCACATGTGTCCTACCATGTATGGTCAGGATGGTAAGACACATGTCCACATGTGTCCTATGTATGGTCAGGATGGTAAGACACGTGTCCACATGTGTCCTACCATGTATGGTCAGGTTGGTACGCCACATGTCCACATATGTCCTACCATAAATGGTCATGTGTCCTACTATGTATGGTCAGGATGGTAAGACACATGTCCACATGTGTCCTACCATGTATGTTCAGGATGGTAAGACACATGTCCACATGTGTCCTACCATGTACGGTCAGTCTTACCAACGACTGCATACCAGGTACCAGGTACACTTGTGTAGGTATATAGTAGGTTTATTTAAGTACAGGTATTGTACCCACGAACGAGTGGTATTTAATCAATAGCACTACGACTAGCCCGGGAATCGAACCCATGTTTTAGCCCGCCACATGGTGAGCGAAAATTCACGACGCTCTAACCCACTGGAATAAATACACAAGTACAGTTATCATACATAGTAACATGTGTAGAAATTCCATAGTGTAAATAGGACATGTAACGTGAGCGCTTTCACGTGTTTACATATTCTCAGAGGAACTGTGTGAGCGCACGACGGCGCTCAGGCTTTGTTTACTGTTTTCACTGTGGCATATTTTTATATATTTGCAATCACGCTTTTTATTGTAATTTCTTCCATAGTAACATACGTAAATTACATAGGATAAACCCCTCAAAAAAGTCAGTGACTTGTTTACATCAGTAGTTTCGTATCAGTCTTGAATTTTGTTGACCTTGGGTGTAGCTGAAGATGTGATAAATCTGTCTGTTGTTACAGGCGACCATTGGCTATTGTTTTTATTAACACGTCGACCGAAAAAGAAGAAACACTTTCACCATCACTCTTATCACTGTCTTGCCAGAGGCGCGCCTACACTACAGTTAAGAATCTGCAACATATCAGCACAAATCCGTGTGTAATCCTCTGGGTGTAAGAACATATCCGTCCAGTGTTGGATGTGTATACGTGCACTGTGACCCTCCTGACCCTGGGTTATTATACTGGCTTGGTGAAGTTGCAGGGATTTAGGAGTAAGGGCCTCTTCTCTGTTAGGGATGCCCTAGTTCCCCCAGGATGCCACTCTTGAGAGATGCTGCCCTTAACTTAATATCTTTCGGCATCAATGGTGGTAATATAATATCTCTATTTCTACTAGTACATGTACAAGTTATACAGACCATAGTTGACATCAATGACATACTACTGTATAGAAAGCCGCTTGTTATGCAGAGCATTTCTGGCAAATTAGGTCAGTTTTGTCCCAGGATGAGACCCACACCAGTCTAACACCCAGGTACCCATTTTACTGATGGGGAACATAGACAACCGGTGTAAGAAAGCACGCCCAATGTTTCTATCCTTCGCCGGGAGTCGAACCCGGACCCTCGCCGTGTGAAGCGAGAGCTTTAGCCACCAAGCCACTGGGCACCGTTCCATCAATGAACTGAGTCTATAGTAGCCAGAACCGCAACGCCCACTGGCTCAACCTTGCTAATGCCAGCAATCCACGCCAGTTCAAGCGAATTTCGCTTACGATATATCGGCACACATATAACAAATTGGCAAATACAACGAAGAAACTTTGAACGCTAGCCCAGTGACTCCATCCATAATGGACTCCATTCATTATGTACGTCTTTGGAGACGTATATAGAAAGGGCGGCATCTGAGTGTGTTGGATCAATAACTTGTGATCACTGAGTCAAGCTGAAGGAAGTGTCCAGCTGAAATATTAAAAATAAATATACTAAACGAGTATTACCAGGAATACTAATTAGTGATACGAAATCTACGTATTACATGACACTTCCTCCTTCTCTTCATCCTTCTCTTCCTCCTCCTCCTCCTCCTATTCTCCCTCCTGCTCCTACTTCTGGGTCGGGTATATAACAAGATAACAGGATTGCTAGAGATTTACTCCAAGTTGAAACCCTTTCGAAGCTTCGCCATCTTGAGGGTGTTGTGTTGGTGGTGGAGGATGAGGTTGTGGGGGGTGATAGTCGAGTAGTAGTAGGGGTGGTGGTTGGGGAAGATGGTGTGGGTGATAGTAGTGGTGGTAGTGCAACAATTGTTGTTGTATTGGTTCTGGTAGCAATGAGGTGGGTAGTAGTGGTGGTTATTGTATTGGTAATAGAAGGAAGATACTGTTACTGTCTAAGATATCACTGCTATACTGGAGCAGTTTGACAACTGATCACTGCTATACTGGAGCAGTTTGACAACTGATCACTGCTATACTGGAGCAGTTTGAGAACTGATCACTGCTATACTGGAGCAGTTTGAGAACTGATCACTGCTATACTGGAGCAGTTTGAGAACTGATCACTGCTATACTGGAGTAGTTTGAGAACTGATCACTGCTATACTGGAGCAGTTTGACAACTGATCACTGCTATACTGGAGCAGTTTGACAACTGATCACTGCTATACTGGAGCAGTTTGAGAACTGATCACTGCTATACTGGAGCAGTTTGAGAACTGATCACTGCTATACTGGAGCAGTTTGAGAACTGATCACTGCTATACTGGAGCAGTTTGAGAACTGATCACTGCTATACTGGAGCAGTTTGACAACTGATCACTGCTATACTGGAGCAGTTTGAGAACTGATCACTGCTATACTGGAGTAGTTTGAGAACTGATCACTGCTATACTGGAGTAGTTTGAGAACTGATCACTGGTATACTGGAGTAGTTTGACAACTGATCACTGGTATACTGGAGTAGTTTGACAACTGATCACTGCTATACTGGAGTAGTTTGACAACTGATCACTGCTATACTGGATTAGTTTGAGAACTGATCACTGCTATACTGGAGTAGTTTGACAACTGATCACTGCTATACTGGAGTAGTTTGACAACTGATCACTGCTATACTGGAGCAGTTTGACAACTGATCACTGCTATACTGGAGTAGTTTGAGAACTGATCACTGCTATACTGGAGCAGTTTGACAACTGATCACTGCTATACTGGAGTAGTTTGAGAACTGATCACTGCTATACTGGAGCAGTTTGAGAACTGATCACTGCTATACTGGAGCAGTTTGACAACTGATCACTGCTATACTGGAGCAGTTTGACAACTGATCACTGCTATACTGGAGCAGTTTGAGAACTGATCACTGGTATACTGGAGTAGTTTGACAACTGATCACTGCTATACTGGAGTAGTTTGACAACTGATCACTGCTATACTGGAGTAGTTTGAGAACTGATCACTGCTATACTGGAGTAGTTTGAGAACTGATCACTGCTATACTGGAGCAGTTTGAGAACTGATCACTGTTATACTGGAGTAGTTTGAGAACTTCACTGCTATACTGGAGAGTTTGAAATGATCACTGCTATACTGGAGTAGTTTGAGAACTGATCACTGCTATACTGGAGCAGTTTGAGAACTGATCACTGCTATACTGGAGCAGTTTGAGAACTGATCACTGCTATACTGGAGCAGTTTGAGAACTGATCACTGCTATACTGGTGTAGTTTGACAACTGATCACTGCTATACTGGAGTAGTTTGAGAACTGATCACTGCTATACTGGAGTAGTTTGAGAACTGATCACTGCTATACTGGAGTAGTTTGAGAACTGATCACTGCTATACTGGAGTAGTTTGAGAACTGATCATGCTATACTGGAGTAGTTTGAGAACTGATCACTGCTATACTGGAGCAGTTTGACAACTGATCACTGCTATACTGGAGCAGTTTGAGAACTGATCACTGCTATACTGGAGCAGTTTGACAACTGATCACTGCTATACTGGAGCAGTTTGACAACTGATCACTGCTATACTGGAGCAGTTTGACAACTGATCACTGCTATACTGGAGAGTTTGAGAACTGATCACTGTATACTGGAGCAGTTTGAAACTGATCACTGCTATACTGGAGTAGTTTGAGAACTGATCACTGCTATACTGGAGCAGTTTGAGAACTGATCACTGCTATACTGGAGTAGTTTGAGAACTGATCACTGCTATACTGGAGCAGTTTGACAACTGATCACTGCTATACTGGAGTAGTTTGACAACTGATCACTGCTATACTGGAGTAGTTTGACAACTGATCACTGCTATACTGGAGTAGTTTGACAACTGATCACTGCTATACTGGAGTAGTTTGACAACTGATCACTGCTATACTGGAGCAGTTTGAGAACTGATCACTGCTATACTGGAGCAGTTTGAGAACTGATCACTGCTATACTGGAGTAGTTTGAGAACTGATCACTGCTATACTGGAGTAGTTTGACAACTGATCACTGCTATACTGGAGTAGTTTGACAACTGATCACTGCTATACTGGAGTAGTTTGACAACTGATCACTGCTATACTGGAGAGTTTGAGCAACTGATCACTGCTATACTGGAGTAGTTTGAGAACTGATCACTGCTATACTGGAGCAGTTTGAGAACTGATCACTGCTATACTGGAGTAGTTTGAGAACTGATCACTGCTATACTGGAGTAGTTTGAGAACTGATCACTGCTATACTGGAGTAGTTTGAGAACTGATCACTGCTATACTGGAGTAGTTTGAGAACTGATCACTGCTATACTGGAGTAGTTTGAGAACTGATCACTGCTATACTGGAGTAGTTTGAGAACTGATCACTGTTATACTTGAGTAGTTTGAGAACTGATCACTGCTATACTGGAGCAGTTTGAGAATTGATCACTGTTATACTGGAGTAGTTTGAGAAGTGATCACTGCTATACTGGAGGGTTTGAGAACTGATCACTGCTATACTGGAGAGTTTGACAACTGATCATGTATACTGCAGTTTGAACTGATCATGCTATACTGGAGTTTGAGAACTGATACTGCTTGAGGTTCTAAATATCTCTTATCTTAGCATTTCAACTCTATCTCTTACTGGCGTTTCATGTCACTCTTACTTGGGCATTTCCTGATCACTGCTATACTAAGTCAGTTTGAAACTGATCATGTATATGGGAGTTTGATGATCACTCTAATACTGGTAGTTTGAGAACTATCACTCTATACTGGAGTTTCTATGATCACTCTATCTGGAGCAGTCTGACAATCGATCACTGCTTACTCAGTTGAACTGATATCTTAAGTTGACAATCTTCAAGGTCATTACAAACAAGGTCTCAAAGGAGTTGAAAGTTTTCAATTCGTTGCTGCGTCTCAATTCTGACGTTTTTAGTCAGCGTGGTGGTTGAGGGGTGGTGGGGAGTAGGGGGAGGTGGGGGGAGGGTAAGGGGTGGCCAAAGAGGATTGATTGATGACTCTCTTTGACTTCCATCGCTGAGATTGTCTCCGTTAAGGGGATTCGAACCTGTTGATGTTGGCTCGTTTATTGATGTGTTGATGTTGTCAGTCTTTGATGTGTTGATGTTACAGTCTTTGATGTGTTGATGTTGTCATAGTCCTTGATGTGTTGATGTTGTCATAGTCCTTGATGTGTTGATGTTGTCACAGTCTTTGATGTGTTGATGTTGTCACAATCTTTGATGTGTTGATGTTGTCACAGTGTTTAATGTGTTGATGTTGTCACAGTCTTTGATGTGTTGATGTTGTCACAGTCTTTGATGTGTTGATGTTGTCACAGTCTTTGATGTGTTGATGTCACAGTCTTTGATGTGTTGATGTTGTCACAGTCTTTGATGTGTTGATGTTGTCACAGTCTTTGATGTGTTGATGTTGTCACAGTCTTTGATGTGTTGATGTTGTCACAGTCTTTGATGTTTTGTTGATGTTGTTACAGTCCTTGATGTATTCTTGATGTTGTTACAGTCCTTGATGTATTCTTGATGTTGTTACAGTCCTTGATGTATTCTTGATGTTGTTACAGTCCTTGATGTATTCTTGATGTTGTTACAGTCCTTGATGTATTATTGATGTTGTTACAGTCCTTGATGTATTCTTGATGTTACAGTCCTTGATGTATTCTTGATGTTGTTACAGTCCTTGATATATTCTTGATGTTGTTACAGTCCTTGATGTATTCTTGATGTTGTTACAGTCCTTGATGTATTCTTGATGTTGTTACAGTCCTTGATGTATTCTTGATGTTACAGTCCTTGATGTATTCTTGATGTTGTTACAGTCCTTGATGTATTCTTGATGTTGTTACAGTCCTTGATGTATTCTTGATGTTGTTACAGTTCTTGATGTATTCTTGATGTTGTTACAGTCCTTGATGTATTCTTGATGTTACAGTCCTTGATGTATTCTTGATGTTGTTACAGTCCTTGATGTATTCTTGAGGTTGTTACAGTCCTTGATGTATTCTTGAGGTTGTTACAGTCCTTGATGTATTCTTGATGTTGTTACAGTCCTTGATGTATTCTTGATGTTGTTACAGTCCTTGATGTATTCTTGATGTTGTTACAGTCCTTGATGTATTCTTGATGTTGCCACAGTCCTTGATGTGTTGTTGATGTCACAGTCCTTGATGTGTTGATGTTGTCTCAGTCCTTGATGTGTTGATGTCAGTGTTCCACACACACCCAGTGTTGCTATAATCCGGGCAACACTATGAATCAAGAGACGTGTAACATTTGGGAAGCTTTACTGTGGGAAAGTTTGGTCGTGGCTTCTTCAGTCCAGAGAAGAACGGTGGACGATAAGTTTGAGGTAATCAGTCCCTCAGCCTGGAGTCTGTGTCTAGACCATCAATCTTGAGATTGATGGTCTGGACACAGACGCATGTATGAATTATCCTATATACATAATTAGAATACATGATAGAAAGAGCAATACATTGGATTGCGTGCAGCCAGCAGCAACAGCTTGGTTAATCAGGCCCTGGTCCACCGCGTGGCTTCGTCTAGGACCGGGTCGCGGGGGGCATTGACCCCCCGGAACAGCCCTCCAGGTAGACTAGTAGGCCCCGCCAACTTGCGACCTAACCTCCAGCTGCTACACCTCAATTTCTGGCATAAAGTTGAAGCCTCTGCTTTCGTCTACGAGGCTGGTTATCTTCAGTCATAGCTGTGGGACTGATTACCTCAGACTACCTCTCCAGTTTCCAGGATTGTATTTCATCGCTGTATTTGACTGAGGAAGCCTGCAGGGCGGGCGAAATGTTTTGTTAAGATGGCTAAGTGTTGCAGACGTCTCGCTCCTCTGCCTACAATGGATCAGTATGCCTACCCAGGTTTTTCTTTCTCTCACCTCTCCTTCCTAACGTAGACACGTAGTAGACTCGTAGTAGACACGTAGTAGACATTCGTAATAGACACGTAGTAGACACGTGCAGGTTTCGCCTCTGGTGGGCGAAACGTCTGGTTATTAAAGGTCTTAAAACCAACATAGGTGTGTATTGACACGAGTTAATTGCCCTTTTAAGCCATCTTGCCCTTCTATAATTCAGCTCTTCTATCTCCCCTCTCTCTTTCCCTCTCTTCCCTTCTCTCCCCTCTCTTCCCCTCTCCTCTGTGCTCTCACACCCGGTTCCTTGCTATTTCCCCTCTCTTTCCCTCTCTCTTCTCTCTCTCTCTCTCTCTCTCTCTCTCTCTCTCTCTCTCTCTCTCTCTCTCTCTCTCTCTCCCCTCTCTATCTCCCCTTCTCAATTTCCTCACCGTCAATTCAGCAATTCTTGACCATAGAACTGGTAGGAGCGGATAGAAGGCAGATAGATAGACAAGTAGATAGACGCAGGTTTGAGATATAGACTAAAGAGGCGATAGAATTAATTGACCTTTTCGCATGTCGGCATAGTCTGTTAAAAGGTCGGCATGGTCTGATAAGAGGTCAGCATAGTCTAAAAGGTCACTATAGTCTACTAAAAGGTCAGCATAATCTAAAAGGTCACCATAGTCTGCTAAAAGGTCGGCATGGTCTGCTAAGAGGTCGGCATAGTCTGCTAAAAGGTCAGCATAGTCTAAAAGGTCACAATAGTCTACTAAAAGGTCAGCATAATCTAAAAGGTCACCATAGTCTACTAAAAGGTCAGCATATCTACTAAAGATCAGCATAGTCTACTAAAGATCAGCATAGTCTACTAAAGGTCAACATAATCTGCTAAAGGTCAGCATAGTCTACTAAAGGTCAGCATAGTCTACTAAAGGTCAGCATAGTCTACTAAAGGTCAGCATAGTCTACTAAAGGTCAGCATAGTCTACTAAAGGTCAGCATAGTCTACTAAAGGTCAGCATAGTCTACTAAAGGTCAGCATAGTCTACTAAAGGTCAGCATAGTCTACTAAAGGTCAGCATAGTCTACTAAAGGTCAGCATAGTCTACTAAAGGTCAGCATAGTCTGCTAAAAGGTCAGAATGATCTACTATTTAAAAGGTCAGCATAGTATACTAGAGAACA
>WNWK01048907.1:0-13384 GCA_009830355.1 Cherax destructor | reverse complement strand
ATATATAGGTCGATTAAGTAGTTAGACTGTTGGGTTTAGTCCTGACTCTTTCTCTTCTACTTCAGCTCTTCCTCTCACCGGCTATTCTTCTTCTGTCCCCACTTCCCCCTCGCCCCTAGTGGGCCCTTACCTGAGAGTCTGAACTAACTAACTATCACCGGTCGATCACCATGCCCAGCCCTTCTAGGGCAGGGTAGGTGTCAAGGCTGGAGCTTGCTACCATCTGCAGCTCGTAAGCCTGCCCTTCCCGTTAGGGAAGGTGGCAGACCAGAGAGGCCTAGCATCTATCTACCTCCATGCCTCGTGCTGGTGGGGCATGTGCCTAGGCCTGGGGCCAGTTGGTCCCACCGATGAGGGGTATCCCCTCCCAAGGGAGACAGGTCTCTGACACTCCCACGCCAGGGAGCCGGAGCCGGGTCGCCATCTGGTAAAGACCCGGGCCGGGAGAATTCCCGGTGAATCAACACCTCCTCCATATAATACTGGATCGACAACATGCCCAGCCCTTCTAGGGCAGGGTAGGTACCACAGCTAGAGCTTGCTACCATCTGCAGCTTCAAGACTGCCCTTCCCATCAGCCTCCCTGGGGCGGGGAAGGTGGCAGACCAGAGAGGCCTAGTTTCTTCCTACGAGCCCAGTGCGGGTTGGGAATGTGACTAAGCCTGGGGATAGTTGGTCCCACCAATGAGTGGGTACTTATACCTCCTCCCATGGGAGACATAGGTCTCAGATACTCCCACGCCCGGGAGCCGGAGCCGGGTCGCCATCTGGATTAGACCGGGCCGGGAGAATTCCCAACGAATCAACACCTCCTCCTCCTATATATACTGAGAAGTATATACGTATACATACTGAGTATGTTTATGAAGTATTTTCGTCCTGTTAATCTCTACGGGATTATCGAATTCTTGACTGTTGTTCTTACTGACCTTCGTATAGTACTACGGTTCTTACCCTGACAGCTGGTTTGGTTCACTGTGTTCAGACCCAACATGTTTGTGTCCACCACCTGGTCTAAATGACACAGGAGTGGTTATTCCGTGAGTTCTAATATTGTCTGGGGCATTTTAGTGTCCAGCTCATGTTGATTTCTGGGGTATGTTGGTTATGACGATATCCTGGTCATGTTGGTGCCTCGCGACCATGTTGGTGCCTCGCGACCATGTTGGTGCCTGGGGACCATGTTTGTGCCTCAGGACCATGTTGGTGCCTCGGGACCATGTTGGTGCCTCGGGACCATGTTGGTGCCTCGGGACCATGTTGGTGCCTCGGGACCATGTTGGTGCCTCGGGACCATGTTGGTGCCTCGGGACCATGTTGGTGCCTCGGGACCATGTTGGTGTACCAGGAAATATACTACAACATGCTGCCACAAAGGCTGCTGTAATGGCCTGCTCTGCAGTACACTTCCGCCGTACAGCAACTTAATATAATAATCTTTATTTACCACAAGTACATGTACAAGGTGTACACACCATAGCTGACATCAATGACATACTACTATATAGAAAGCCGCTTGTTATGCTGAGCATTTCCCGCAAACTAGGTCAGTTTTGTCCCAGGATGCGACCCACACCAGTCCACTAACACCCAGGATGCCACCCACACCAGTCCACTAACACCCAGGAAGCGACCCACACCAGTCCACTAACACCCAGGATGCTACCCACACCAGTCCACTAACACCCAGGATGCTACCCACACCAGTCGACTATCACCCAAGATGCGACCCACACCAGTCCACTAACACCCAGGATGCGACCCACACCAGTCCACTAACACCCAGGATGCTACCCACACCAGTCCTCTAACACCCAGGATGCCACCCACACCAGTCCACTAAAACCCAGCATGCGACCCACACCAGTCCACTAACACCCAGGATGCTACCCACACCAGTCCACTAACACCCAGGATGCCACCCACACCAGTCCACTAACACCCAGCATGCGACCCACACAATTCCACTAACACCCAGCATGCCACCCACACCAGTCCATTAACACCCAGGATGCCACCCACACCAGTCCATTAACACCCAGGATGCGACCCACACCAGTTCACTAACACCCAGGATGCGACCCACACAGTCCAATAAGATCCAGGATGCGACCTACACCAGTCTCTTAACACCCAGGATGCGACCCACACCAGTCCACTAACACCCAGGATGCGGCCCACACCAGTCCACTAACACCTAGGATGTGACCCACACCAGTCCACTAGCACCCAGGATACGACCCACACCAGTCCACTAGCACCCAGGATGCGACCCACACCAGTCCACTAACACCCAGGATGCCACCCACACCAGTCCACTAACACCCAGCATGCGACCCACGCCAGTCCATTAACACCCAGGATGCGAACCACACTAGTTCACTAACACCCAAGATGCGACCCACACAGTCCACTAAGATCCAGGATGCGACCCACACCAGTCCATTAACACCCAGGATGCCACCCACACCAGTCCACTAACACCCAGGATGCCACCCACACCAGTCCACTAACACCCAGGATGCGACCCACACCAGTCCACTAACACTCACGATGCCACCCACACCAGTCCACTAACACCCAGGATGCTACCCACACCAGTCCACTAACACCCAGCATGCGACCCACACTATTCCACTAACACCCAGGATGCCACCCACACCAGTCCACTAACACCCAGGATGCCACCCACACCAGTCCATTAACACCCAGGATGCGAACCACACCAGTTCACTAACACCCAGGATGCGACCACACAGTCCACTAACACCCAGGATGCCACCCACACCAGTCCACTAACACCCAGGATGCTACCCACACCAGTCCACTAACACCCAGGATGCCACCCACACCAGTCCACTAACACCCAGCATGCTACCCACACCATTCCACTAACACCCAGGATGCCACCCACACCAGTCCACTAACACCCTGGATGCCACCCACACCAGTCCATTAACACCCAGGATGCGACCCACACCAGTTCACTAACACCCAGGATGCGACCCACACAGTCCACTAAGATCCAGGATGCGACCCACACCAGTCCATTACCACCCAGGATGCGATCCACACCAGTCCACTAACACCCAGGATGCGACCCACACCAGTCCACTAACACCCAGGATGTGACCCACACCAGTCCACTAACATCCAGGATGCGACCCACACCAGTCCACTAACACCCAGGATGCCACCCACACCAGTCCACTAACACCCAGGATGCCACCCACACCAGTCCACTAACACCCAGGATGCCACCCACACCAGTCCACCAACACCCAGCATGCGACCCACACCAGTCCACTAACACCCAGGATGCCACCCACACCAGTCCACTAACACCCAGCATGCGACCCACGCCATTCCACTAACACCCAGGATGCCACCCACACCAGTCCACTAACACCCTGGATGCCACCCACACCAGTCCATTAACACCCAGGATGCGACCCACACAAGTTCACTAACACCCAGGATGCGACCCACACAGTCCACTAAGATCCAGGATGCGACCCACACCAGTCCATTAACACCCAGGATGCGACCCACACCAGTCCACTAACACCCAGGATGCGACCCACACCAGTCCATAACACCCAGGATGGACCCACACCAGTCCACTAACATCCAGGATGCGACCCACACCAGTCCACTAACACCCAGGATGCCACCCACACCAGTCCACTAACACTCCAGGATGCCACCCACACCAGTCCACTAACACCCAGGATGCCACCACACCAGTTCACCAATACCCAGATGCGACCCACACCAGTCCACTAACACCCAGGATGCCACCCACACCAGTCCACTAACACCCAGCATGCGACCCACGCCAGTCCATTAACACCCAGGATGCCACCCACACCAGTCCACTAACACCCAGGATGCGACCCACACCAGTCCACTAACACGCAGGATGCGACCCACACCAGTCCACTAACACCCAGGATGCGACCCACACCAGTCCACTAACACCCAGGATGCGACCCACACCAGTCCACTAACACCCAGGATGCCACCCACACCAGTCCACTAAAACCTAGGATGCCACCCACACCAGTCCACTAACACCCAGGATGCCACCCACACCAGTCCACTAACACCCAGGATGCGACCCACACCAGTCCAGCCGTACCGGAGGAGATTCGAACCCCGGACCTCAGTGTGCGAGCTGAGTGCGCTAGCGATCGAGATGTCCAGCCTGGAGGACCTGGTGGGCCCCACAGACTGG
Organism: Cherax destructor; assembly: GCA_009830355.1. Taxonomy (NCBI): domain Eukaryota; kingdom Metazoa; phylum Arthropoda; class Malacostraca; order Decapoda; family Parastacidae; genus Cherax; species Cherax destructor. Next base: position 9,147 of record WNWK01048907.1, on the reverse strand, counting down.
CAGCCATTTATACAGGGTTCAGCAGGACGTGGGTCTTCCTTCAACAAGAACCAGCATTTACAGATGGAATTACATTCTCGAAAATAGTTGTGTCTCCCCTGTTTGTATTTTAATTTAGTTTACGCTAGTTGGTTCAGTGTATACTGTGTGTGTGTGTGAGTTACCATTTTGTCCTAGGCACATGTCGATTAGACACTAGGCCTGTTGTATGTATGTGTGTGTGTGTGTGTGAGAAACACTTCGAAATGTTTCGGCCCCGCCGGGAATTGAACCCGGGCCCTCCGTGCGTGAAGCAAGAGCGCTAGCCACCATGCCATCGGGGCTGTGTGTGTACTCACCTATTTGTACTCACCTATTTGTGGTTGCAGGGGTCGATTCATAGCTCCTGGCCCCGCCTCTTCACTGACTGCTACTAGGTCCTCTCTCTCCCTGCTCAATGAGCTTTATCAAACCTAGTCTTAAAACTATGTATGGTTCCTGCCTCCACTATGTCGCTTTCTAGGCTATTCCACTTCCTGACAACTCTATGACTGAAGAAATACTTCCTAACATCCCTTTGACTCATAGGAGTCTTCAACTTCCAATTGTGACCCCTTGTTTCTGTGTCCCCTCTCTGGAACATCTTGTCTCTGTCCACCTTATCTATTCCTCGCAGTATTTTATATGTCGTTATCATGTCTCCCCTAACCCTCCTGTCCTCTAGTGTCGTCAGGCCGATTTCCCTTAACCTTTCTTCGTAGGACAATCCCCTTAGCTCTGGGACTAGTCTTGTTGCAAACCTTTGCACTTTCTCTAATTTCTTGACGTGCTTGACCAGGTGTGGGTTCCAAACTGGTGCTGCATACTCCAGTATGGGCCTGACGTATATGGTATACAGAGTCTTGAATGATTCCTTAGTGAGGTATTGGAACGCTATTCTTAGGTTTGCCAGCCGCCCGTATGCTGCAGCAGTTATCTGATTGATGTGTGCCTCAGGAGATGTGCTCGGTGTTATACTCACCCCAAGATATTTTTCTTTGCAGTCTTTGGCCACCTAGACTATACTCTGTCTGCGGTCTTCTTTGCCCTTCCCCGATCTTCATGACTTTACATTTGGCAGGGTTAAATTCAATGAGCCAGTTACTGGACCAGGCTTGCAGCCTGTCCAGGTCTCTTTGTAGTCCTGCCTGTGTGTGTGTGTGTGTGTGTGTGTGTGTGTGTGTGTGTGTGTGTGTGTGTGTGTGTATGTGTGTGTGTGGACAGTGCTGTGAAAAGCAAGAGTAACTACAAAGAGTCAAAGAAACACAAGGAGTTTCAAACAACAAAATTAACAATGACAGAACAAGAGTTAGTTAACTCGTTAATTAACTTGCACAAGACAACAGCAACAACACTAAGACATTATAGAAGTGGTTATAACTAGTATAATCATAATTGTTAAAGTGGTTGAATGGTAAGCCAGTGGAAGGCCTCGGTCAGATGACCAAAAGCTCCAGCTGTGGGTCATCATATGACTAAGACCAGCGTCAGGAAACACTTGTCCTGTGTCCTGACAAACCTTACCTAACACCACTAAAGCACCAACAAACACCAATACTAAACAAACACCAATAATAATAATAATAATAATAATAATAATAATAATAATAATAATAATAATAATAATAATAATAATAATAATAATAATAATAATAATAATAATAATAATAATAATAATAATAAAAGTATCAAATAATTTGCATAAAGATTTTAAATTTACTTATTCTACTCAGTAGGCCTACTCTGAAAGACTCACATTATAGATTATATAGGCTTACACTGTAGACCTACTTTGTAGGTTTACACTGTAGGCCTACTCTAGTATCACATTGTAGGCCTACTCAAATATTACACTGTAGACCTACTCTAGTATTACACTGTAGGCCTACTCTAGATTTACTCTATAGGCTTAAACTGTAGGCCTACTCTTTGGCTTGCATTGTAGTTTTATTTTGTAGGCCTTCCCTGGTTTACTCTGTAGGCCTTCATTGTAGTCCTACTTTGTAGGCTTTCCCTGGTTTACACTGTAGATTTACATTGTAGGCCTACTCTAAGGCTTATACTGTAGGCCTACGTAGCAGTACTCACCTGGATGGGGGCTTGTCACATCAAGAAGTCCTCAGCCTACAGAACAGCCTAAAAAAATAGGCTAATCCATTGAGAATATTCTGAGTTTTTTCCATTTCTCGTGCCACGTATATTTCTTTTATTAATTCTCTCACAAAAACCCAAAAATTCGAGCAGTTTTTTTCAATTTATCCCACACTAAAATTATTTCGATTGAGTCATGTTAGATGGGTTTTAAAAAAAATATGTACATATATGGTTATTTCAGAGTTCAAAAAATGGTTTGGTTCACTTATTTTGATGGTTTTGAGATGGTTAATTTTGATTTTGGTTTTGATGTTTTGAAGCAGCGGGCTGATGTATTGAGTGAGTGAGAGAGAGAGAGAGAGAGTGAGAGAGAGTTGGTCTCTCCCTGACAGGCACCGACACAACACTGAACTCTGAGAGCCTTGTAGTGGTGGTGGTGTGTGGTGGTGGTGGTGGTGGTGGTGGTGGTGTGTGTGGTGTGGTGTGGTGGTGGTGGTGGTGGTGGTGGTGGTGGTGGTGGTGGTGGTGGTGGTGTGTGGTGGTGGTGGTGGTGGTGGTGGTGGTGGTGGTGGTGTGGTGTGGTGGTGGTGGTGGTGGTGGTGGTGGTGGTGGTGGTGTGTGGTGGTGGTGGTGGTGGTGGTGGTGGTGGTGGTGGTGGTGGTGGTGGTGGTGGTGGTGGTGGTGGTGGTGGTGGTGGTGGTGTGTGTGTGGTGGTGGTGGTGTGGTGGTGGTGGTGGTGGTGGTGGTGGTGGTGTGTGGTGGTGGTGTGTGGTGGTGGTGGTGGTGGTGGTGGTGGTGGTGGTGGTGGTGGTGGTGGTGGTGGTGGTGGTGGTGTGTGGTGGTGGTGGTGGTGGTGGTGGTGTGTGTGGTGGTGGTGGGTGGTGGTGGGTGGTGGTGGTGGTGGTGGTGGTGGTGGTGTGGTGGTGGTGTGTGTGGTGGTGGTGTGTGTGGTGGTGGTGGTGGTGGTGGTGGTGGTGGTGGTGGTGTGTGGTGGTGGTGGGGGTTTGGTGGTGGTGGTGGTGGTGGTGGTGGTGTGGTGGTGGTGGTGGTGGTGGTGGTGGTGGTGGTGGTGGTGGTGGTGGGGTGGGGGTGTGGTGGTGGTGGTGGTGGTGGTGGTGGTGGTGGTGGTGGTGGTGGTGGTGGTGGTGGTGGTGGTGGTGGTGTGGTGGTGGTGGTGTGTGGTGGTGGTGGTGGTGGTGGTGGTGGTGGTGGTGGTAGTGGTGGGTGGTGGTGGTGTGTGTGGTGGTGGTGGTGGTGGTGGTGGTGGTGGTGGTGTGTGTGGTAGTGGTAGTGGTGGTGGTGGTAGATAGTGGTGCTGGTGTTGTGATGGTGGTAGTGGTGGTGGTGGTACTGGTAATGGTGGTGGTACTGGTAGTGCTGGTGGTACTGGTAGTGCTGGTGGTACTGGTAGTGCTGGTGGTAATGGTAGTGTACTTACTGTCATTAATGCTCTCATAACATTCAAGGGAAAGCGCTAAATCCACACGTCTAACACAACACCCGAGGGGTAACTAAAATAGATAATCAGATATATACATCACATCCATCAAGGTACCGGCCTGGGATATACCTGTATATACCATATATTTATATACTTTTGACAGCTGTATATACACTAAAAACAGGATTCTATCCATGGAAACTATCCTCATCAACCTTGTATATATATTTTTTTACAACACACCGCAGAGAAACCCATTTCCAAAAATAGGATTTTTGAGGCGAGGTTTGTGTAATGGGGCGCTGTAAAGGTGAGAATGTTGATGAAATCACAGACGGGGGTAATCAGATGCCTGGGAAGAGTGCCCATTAGGGTTTGGCGCTTCTTATACAAGCTCCTTTATTTACTCAGCTATAGATTTAATTGGGTCTAAGGAAGGGGGTCCCGATCATAAGTAGCGTCTTGCCTAGAAGGGGGAGTGGGCAGTGAATGAATGTCTAGGGCAATTGGTGTAAATTGGTGGGTGGACAGGCACTGCAAGGACCTCTGCAGTGCCATGTATTGACAACTGGGGCAATATATGGCAAACATGATATGTACACAAGGGATGGGGTACATCTCTCCGGGGCAGTGGTAGTGGTAGTCAACTCAATCGAGGGGGCCGTTGCTGAGTTGTCTAGGACCTAAAACTGATAGAAAATAGAGGTATGGTAGGTAAGACGCATAGGCAACTTTATTCAGAAACGTTTCGCCCACACAGTAGGCTTCTTCAGTCGAGTACACAAAGTAGGCAGCAGCAGATGTGGCATGATGGATGTAAACAGTAGATACTTCAGGGATACGTTTAAAAGACATTATTCACTGTAAAGTTACTAATAAAAGCACTGGAACTGGTCAGCAGAGACAGTAGAGGGCAGCGAGTGACTAGCTCCCTTAAGGTTTACTGTACTAACAGGAGGAGCGTAAGAAATAAGATTATTTACAAGTGCAGGAAGCACAACTATTATTGCTGTAACAGAAACCTGGTTCAACCTGGAAGATAGAGATGTGTCTTCCGATTGTCACATACAAGGCTTTAAATTATTCCACGCTGATAGGGTCAACAGGAAGGGTGGTGGAGTGGCGATGTATGTCAGAGATAATTTAAAGTGTTGCATTAGACAATATATAAAATTAGAAGTGTCCGACAAAGAATCTGTTTGGCTACAGTTTCTCGAGGGACTTGAAAAACTAATCTTGGGTTTGATTTACAGGTCCCCAAACCTTGATAGGGAGTGCAGTAAACTTCTATGGGACGAAATTCATAAGGCATCTAGATATGAAAATGTTGTGTTAATGGGAGATTTTAACTTTAGACAAACTGACTGGAACAATGTGACAGGAAACCTTGAGTCTAGAGGTTTTCTTGATACGGTTCATGATTGCTTTGTAAAACAGTTTGTGACAGAACCAACTAAAGGAAACAACCTGCTTGACTTGGGTCTTGCCAACAAGGAATCACTAGTTAATAATCTTGAGGTTAATGATGAGCTTGGGGAAAGTGATCACAAATCACTCACTTGAATATATCATGGAATTAACCTAATAACTACAATCAAGTATCAGTCCCTGACTTCTGCTTGGCCGATTTCATAGGACTGAGAAAGTACCTGGGTGGGTTGAACTGGTGTGACCTGACTATGGGTCAGGTAGGTGGTGATGGTTGCCTATATGACATTTTTCAAAGCATAGTTCTAGTTACTTAGACTACTTATGTTCCAAATAGGGAAATTAACTCAAACAAAAAGGACCCTTAATGGATAAAAAATAGATTAGATCATCTCAAAAGAGGAGGACACTTAAGAAATCAATATAAACAATTAAAAAAGATAAATAAAAAAGTGAATAGGAAAAGCAAAAAGAGAATATGAGGTTAAAGTCACAAGAGATTAGAAGATCAACCCAAAAGGTTTAGTTCAGGTATATAGAAGTAAGATTAGGGACAAGACAGGACCACTGAAAACCTACCGGGTGTCAGCTCACTGACAGTGATGGATAAATGTGTAGGATCTTTAACACTTATTTCCTCTCAATTTTTACGCAGGAAGGTACTAGCGAAATTCCAATAATAATAAATTATGTCACTAGTGAACCATGTCACAAGTGACATAGTTCTCAGACAAATAGAGAAATTAAACCCTGACAAATCCTCAGGCCCTGATGAACTGTTTGCAAGGGTTTCTAAAGGAATGTAAAGAGGAACTCAGCAAACCTTTGGCTAATCTTTTCAACATATCACTACAAACTGGCACAGTGCCAGACAGGTGGAAAATGGTAAATGTGGTACCTATCTACAAAGCAGGAGACAGGTCCTTAGCTACAAACTATAGACCAATTAACCTAGGCTCCACCTTGAAAGATATAAATTGATTAATGAATCTTAGAACATGGGTGTTCCTGTCTTACGAATTTACTAACTTTTTTCACTAAGGTGTGCCCTCCGGAAAAAGGATGGAGGAATCAGGCCCATTGCAGTGGGCAACATCCTTCGGCGCCTAGTTGCCAAGGTTGCAGTAAGAATTGTGAGTCAAGATGTTGCCTCAATGTTGAAACCAACTCAGCTCGGTTTTGGTGTTCAACAAGGCTGTGAAGCAGCTGCCCAGCAGCACGAGTATACATCAACAACATGTCCAATGAAAAAGCCTTGATCAAATTAGTCTTTGCCAATGCTTTCAACTCAGTCAGAAGGGATGCTGCTCTCCAAGAAGTTTCTAGACACTTCCCTTCCCTCTATCCCTTCAAAGAAGCGTGTTTTGAGGAGGTAGATCATAGTAATGAATATGATATTGTGTATATAGACTTCAGTAAGGCTTTCAATAGAGTTCCACATCAGAGGTGACACTTGCTGCCTGTCTCTCCCCTCCTTCACCACTGCTGTGACACTTGCTGCCTGTCTCTCCCCTCCTTCACCACTGCTGTGACACTTGCTGCCTGTCTCTCCCCTCCTTCACCACTGCTGTGACACTTGCTGCTGTCTCTCCCTCCTCCACCACTGTGTGACACTTGCTGCCTGTCTCTCCCTCCTTCACCACTGCTGTGACACTTGCTGCCTGTCTCTCCCTCCTTCACCACTGCTGTGACACTTCTGCTGTCTCTCCCTCCTCCACCACTGTGACACTTGCTGCCTGTCTCTCCTCCTTCACCACTGCTGTGACACTTGCTGCCTGTCTCTCCCTCCTTCACCACTGCTGTGACACTTGCTGCCTGTCTCTCCCTCTTCACCACTGCTGTGACACTTGCTGCCTGTCTCTCCCCTTCTTCACCACTGCTGTGACACTTGCTGCCTGTCTCTCCCCTTCTTCACACTGCTATGACACTTGCTGCCTGTCTCTCCCTCCTTCACCACTGCTGTGACACTTGCTGCCTGTCTCTCCTTCTTCACCACTGCTGTGACACTTGCTGCCTGTCTCTCCCTCCTTCACCACTGCTGTGACACTTGCTGCCTGTCTCTCCCCTCCTTCACCACTGCTGTGACACTTGCTGCCTGTCTCTCCCTCCTTCACCACTGCTGTGACACTTGCTGCTGTCTCTCCCTCCTCACCACTGTGTGACACTTGCTGCCTGTCTCTCCTCCTTCACACTGCTTGACACTTGCTGCCTGTCTCTCCCTCTCACCACTGCTGTGACACTTGCTGCTTGTCTCTCCCTCCTCACCACTGATGTGACACTTGCTGCCTGTCTCTCCCCTCCTTCACCACTGCTGTGACACTTGCTGCCTGTCTCTCCCCTCCTTCACCACTGCTGTGACACTTGCTGCTTGTCTCTCCCCTCCTCCACCACTGATGTGACACTTGCTGCCTGTCTCTCCCCTCCTTCACCACTGCTGTGACACTTGCTGCCTGTCTCTCCCCTCCTCCACCACTGCTGTGACACTTGCTGTCTGTCTCTCCCCTTCTTCACCACTGCTGTGACACTTGCTGCCTGTCTCTCCCTTCTTCACCACTGCTGTGACACTTGCTGCCTGTCTCTCCCCTTCTTCACCACTGCTGTGACACTTGCTGCCTGTCTCTCCCCTCCTTCACCACTGCTGTGACACTTGCTGCCTGTCTCTCCCCTTCTTCACCACTGCTGTGACACTTGCTGCCTGTCTCTCCCCTCCTTCACCACTGCTGTGACACTTGCTGCCTGTCTCTCCCCTCCTTCACCACTGCTGTGACACTTGCTGCCTGTCTCTCCTCCTTCCACCACTGCTGTGACACTTGCTGCCTGTCTCTCCCTCTTCACCACTGCTGTGACACTTGCTGCCTGTCTCTCCTCCTCACCACTGCTGTGACACTTGCTGCCTGTCTCTCCTTCTTCACCACTGCTGTGACACTTGCTGCCTGTCTCTCCCCTTCTTCACCACTGCTGTGACACTTGCTGCCTGTCTCTCCCCTCCTCCACCACTGCTGTGACACTTGCTGCCTGTCTCTCCCCTTCTTCACCACTGCTGTGACACTTGCTGCCTGTCTCTCCCCTCCTCCACCACTGCTGTGACACTTGCTGCCTGTCTCTCCCTCTTCACCACTGCTGTGACACTTGCTGCCTGTCTCTCCCTCCTTCACCACTGCTGTGACACTTGCTGCCTGTCTCTCCCTCCTTCACCACTGCTGTGACACTTGCTGCCTGTCTCTCCTCTCTCACCACTGCTGTGACACTTGCTGCCTGTCTCTCCCCTTCTTCACCACTGCTGTGACACTTGCTGCCTGTCTCTCCCCTCTCACCACTGCTGTGACACTTGCTGCCTGTCTCTCCCTTCTTCACCACTGCTGTGACACTTGCTGCCTGTCTCTCCCTTCTTCACCACTGCTGTGACACTTGCTGCCTGTCTCTCCCTTCTTCACCACTGCTGTGACACTTGCTGCCTGTCTCTCCCTCCTTCACCACTGCTGTGACACTTGCTGCCTGTCTCTCCTCTTCACCACTGCTGTGACACTTGCTGCCTGTCTCTCCCTCCTCCACCACTGCTGTGACACTTGCTGCCTGTCTCTCTACCAGCTGTGACACTTCTCCCGTCTTCACCACTGCTGTGACACTTGCTGCCTGTCTCTCCCCTCCTTCACCACTGCTGTGACACTTGCTGCCTGTCTCTCCCCTTCTTCACCACTGCTGACACTTGCTGATCCATTCTTACCCTGCGCTAAATATTTACAGAACTGTGTGAGGGACTTGCATAGTAAGTCACATTATTGCCTGGTGTTCATGTTGATCCTGCAGGCACCCTTGTGTGACTGAAGATACTTGTGCAATACTTTGGTAGCTTAATCAAGACCACTTCCTTTCAAGACTGAGGGACTGACCACCTAGTTTCAAGACTGAGGGACTGACCATCTAGTTTCAAGACTGAGGGACTGACCACCTAGTTTCAAGACTGAGGGACTGACCACCTAGTTTCAAGACTGAGGGACTGACCATCTAGTTTCAAGACTGAGGACTGACCATCTTGTTTCAAGACTGAGGGACTGACCATCTAGTTTCAAGACTGAGGGACTGACCATCTAGTTTCAAGACTGAGGGACTGACCATCTAGTTTCAAGACTGAGGGACTGACCACCTAGTTTCAAGACTGAGGGACT
>WNWK01048906.1:0-13384 GCA_009830355.1 Cherax destructor | reverse complement strand
GGGTTGTCAGAATAAGATAAGGTTTAGTTACCCCTTGAATTGAGTGAAATATTAATGGGTTTTTGGAATTACAACTAGATAATAATAATCAAACGAAATAAAATTTGATATCTTTAATACAAAAGGTGTCTGGGGGGATAATAAGTATTACCTGTTTGGGATACAAGCTCCTTCATTTTCTTGTAGTGCAATATTGTTGTATTATGGTAATATAGTTGGGGGCATTTTTCTACAGTACAAATCGTAAGTATTTTACTATGATGAGGATACTCTGAATACGAAAAAACAAATATATACAAGTGTAGAATGTGTATGTGTTTCAAAGTGCTTTAATGTCTTAGTAAGACTTGACTCGAAAAGATTTAAAATGGGATTGACAATATGTCCTCAAATAATCTATTTTCCCGAACATAAAGGGTAATCAAAAAGCTTGCTTTGAAAAATGTCAGAAAATTCACCAAACAGCAATAATGTACCAAGCGGCAGACAGCGTCACGAACAATGAGAGAAAATAGCAAACCTAACTGAGGAATCAGCAGATCTGTTCTACAGATTTTCAGTTTTTTTTAAAAAGATATGTTACTGTGCTCTTATTGACCGAGTGCCATGATGGCAAAAAGAGTGAAAATAATTTGCAGAATGTTTATTTTTTTGTACATACTGAATTCTGATAAAGATGCTTAAGTTTCGGCGAAGGCACGCATTCAGTTTTCCCTTCAGCTGTTCCCAATTCCTTCGGGGCACTGACTCGACCCACAGGCCATTCGGGTTGGTGTTGTCTTCGCCTAGCCCCCCCCATACTCACCGAACATAGGTGTATTTGCGGCAGGGCGACGGCTGATCAATTGGGACTTCATGGTCTATTTACACATCGAAGGGAAGTATGCTAGACATGAGGGGGTCAACGACTTCATAATTAGAAGCCTCTCCTCAGCCGTTGCCCAGCTCAACGGGAAACCCCCAATACAGAGTAAAAAGGCCTGGGGGGCCAGTATGCTACCCTGGAAGGTGGTGCGTTCCGGGATTACACCTGTGATGCCACATTGGCAGACACCTACTTGCCATACCCGAACCTGAGGGGGGTGGAGCTGCCAGCACAGGGAGACCCACAAGCCCCCAAATTAAACCTTTCCCCTTGCTAAAACCCCCATCCCATGGGGCAAGGGGCTCTAACGTTCCTCAAAGAGCAGGGTAAAAACCCATCATAGAAACCAAGGGCACAGGGCGGCCAGTTCCTTTTTCAGAGACTCATTTTTTTGTCTTTAAATAAAGTCTACATAGAATTAAAATGGTAGGAGAAGACAAATTCAAACAGCTGGGAAAAAATTTTTCCCTAATTGATTTTTTTTTTGGGGATGAAAAATTTTTTTCCAGGGTGGAACCCCCATATTTTTATAAAATACACCTACGGGTTACCAAACCCTTTGGAATGTCCTGGGGGAACCCAAAAAAAAATAAACTTCAGGGAAAAATTAAGGTTCTCCCTGACTTTTTAATATTCCTTTTCCCACCAATATTCCCCACACACACAAACATATATGTTTTTTTATATATATATATATATATATATATATATATATATATATATATATATATATATATATATATATATATATATACATATATATATATATATATATATATATATATATATATATATATATATATATATATATATATATATATATATATATATATATATATATATAATATTTAAAAATATATATATATATATATATATATATAATATATATATATATATATATATATATATAAAAAAAAAAAAAAAAAAAAAAAAAAAAAAAAAAAAAATATGCAAAAAGAAACACCTCCGTAGCGTCTCAGACTCTGTGAAGAGGAACAAAAAAAGGACCTGAAACTTTTCCCCAAAATTAAGATTAGTAAAATTTATCATTAAATTCTTCCAAATTTTTTAATTATAAATGAATTAATTTATATAAACCAAAAAAATATTATATTTTTTTAAAAAATTTTTAAGAAACAATTATATTATATTCCTCTCAACCATGGACTTGCTTGATACAACCTTCTCAGCATTTTGAAAATCAATTGTATGGTTAAAATTTCCTGAATAAATAGAGCTTAGAATCTTGCCCAGTTCTAATGCTATATTTATTTTTTTTAATCTTAGTTCAAGACTTTTACCAGTTTAAAAATAAACTTTTCCATATTTTCGGGGAACTTATAGAAAATCCGTCAGCATTTTGAATTTTTATCAAAAGTCTTTTTACTGTATCAAGATTTTTTAAAACAACTTTGATATTAAAATTCTTAAGAAAGGAAGACATATCAACCAAGTTTTCATGGTAAGGAGAACCAACATATTTTTGGTTGAATAAAGTTGGTTGTCCCTTTTGGTTTGTAAAAAGTATTTCTAGCTATTTTAAAAGATTTATCAATTATGTTTCTTGGGTATTTTAAATCATTAGCTATTTCATAAATTTTAGAGATTTCTTCATCTATGAACTCTGGACTACAAATCGTAAAGTCTAAAAACATGAAGAAAAAACCGACACTTTAACTCTATCTTGATGTGAAGAGTAATAGTGTACATAGGAACATTATTTGTAGGTTTTCTGTAAATTTTAAATTTAAAATCAATGTTACCTTTAATAATAGAAACATCTAGGAAGGGTAATGAGTTATTTACTTCAAATTCAACAGTAAAATTTATAGAATGAGCTAAGCTATTTAATTTGACAAGGAAATGGTTTATGTCTACATTCTTAGGCATAAGGCACAAAATGTCATCAACATATCTATACCTCTTAGCTCTATTGGGAAGGATTGTGTTAAGCAATCTTGTTTCAAGAAAAATTCCATATATAAATTACTAAGAACAGGTGAAAGAGGATTTATATATATATATATATATATATATATATATATATATATATATATATATATATATATATATATATATATATATATATATATTTATATATGTCATGCCGATTAGGTAAGGCTCACCATGCCATATAAGACAAGTGAAAATTTGTGTATGCAATAATTTCTGAAAAATCATTCTAAACCTAAAGAAAAAAATATATTGCATTATGTTTGTTTATTATTAAATTATTGTAAACTTATCTAAAATATATTTAGTTGGATTAGGCTAAATTAAATTGCGATTGTTATAATAAGGTTAGGTAAGTTTTCTAAGGTTCTTTTGGAACAAAATTATTAATTTTTACATTAACATAAATGAAAAAAATATAAATTTAAGCATTTAAGAAAATTTTAGAAAGGACTTAAATTTAAATGAGTTCTTGCTAATTGACCAATTTTACCTATTCGGCACGACATATATATATATATATATATATATATATATATATATATATATATATATATATATATATATATATATATATTTTTTTTTTTTTTTTCGTTAGGTTTAGAATGATTTTTTCGAAATTACTGCATACACAAATTTTCGCTTGTCTTATATGCAAAAAATCGTTGCTATTTAAGCCAAAATCGCAAGTTTAACCTAATCGGCACGACATATATATAGAGAAGCGTCATGTGTTTTCCCCTCACAATGAGGTGGGCCAAAGAATCATAGGTTCGAGCCCTTACTAGTGCAGTGTAGTTATTGATCAATACCACTCGTTCGTGGTTACAATAATATATATATATATATATATATATATATATATATATATATATATATATATATATATATAATAACGAAAAAATATATTTCATTGTTTTGTTTATTATTAAATTAATGTTAACGTATCTAAAATATATTTAGTTGGGTTAGCAAATTAAATTGCGCTTGTTGTAATAAGGTTAGGTAGGTTTTCAAAGTTTCTTTTGGTACAAAATTATAAATTCTTACATTAACATAAATGAAAAAATATATCTTTAAACGTATAAGAGAAAATTTTAGAAAGGACTTAATTTTAGATGATTTCCCTTGCTAATTGACCAGTTTTACCTAATCGGCACACATATATATATATATATATTTTATATGTCGTGCAGGGTGTTCAGCAAGGTGATCCACTCGCTCAACTTCTCTTCTGTTTGGCAGAAAGAGAACTAACTTCCAGCCTACGCAGCGAGCTCAACATCTGGTACCTGGATGATGGCACTCTGGCAGGTACTGGGGAGTCCCTTTTAAAGAGGACCTACAGGGTGAAGACACGGGGAGGAAGGAGCCTTAGGACTCATCCTCAATCCCTCAAAGTGTGAAATCATCACATGAAATCAGGAAATAATTAATGCGGTGCGAACAATCCTCCCAGAAGTCACTACTACCACTCCATCCAACAGTACCCTCCTGGGAGCACCGCTGGGTCACCAGGCCATCGACACTGTCCTCAAGGACAAAGTGAATGACCTGAAAAGATGGAGGAGAGAATAAGTGATCTTGATGCCCGATGCCCTGTATCTCCTCACAAGGTGTCTTACTATGCCAAGACTCCTTACTTCTTGAGGTGCGCACCTTCTTTTGACAACCCAACACTTAACGGTATGACGCACACCTGAGATCAACCTTTAAGAAGGCACTGAATCTGTCACTAGATGATCGGCAATGGGAGCAGGCAACCCTCCCAGTGCAACTAGGAGGATAGGGGTGCGCAAAGCAACGCAGGTAGCTTTACCTGCATTTCTGTCATCGTGTTTGGCCTCCTGTGGATTAGTCAAAAAAAATTGTCCCCGAGGCAGCGAGGTGTGGTGGGGCTCAGGTCCCCAGGTTCATTGAAGCAGCCGGGGCGATGGGACATCCTGGCAGACTCCTCCAGTGACCAGCTCCTCCCAAAGAGCACAAACAGTCCCACTGGAAAAAAATTGCCAACACAATGCTCACCAACGCTTCAGGAAAGGACAAAGCTCGTCTCCCAGCGGTGAAGGCACTACACTCAGGAGATTTCCTTCTAGCTGTTCCCAATTCCTCTCTGGGGACTTGACTCGACCCACAGGCCATTCGGTTGGTGTTGCTCTTCGCCTAGCCGCCCCCATACTCACCGAACATAGTTGTATTTGCGGCAGGAGACGGCTGATCAATTCGGACTTCATGGTCTCGTGTGTCACACATCAGAAGGAAAGTATGCTAGACATGAGGAAGTCAACGACATCATAAAGAAAGCCTCGCCACGGCCCGTTGCCCAGCTCAACGAGAACCCCAAGTGCAGAGGTCTGATGGGAATCAAAGCGTCCTGATGGAGCCACTATGCTACCCTGGAAGGATGGTAAAACAGATTGCTTGGGACTACACCTGTGCTGCCACAATGGCAGACACCTACTTGCCATACTCCGCAGCCGAAGGGGTGGAGCTGCCACCACAGGGGACCCAGAAGACTCCAAATATGAAGGCCTTCCCCTTGCTATAACTTCATCCCAATAGGGTCGGAGACCCTTAGAGCATGGGGGAAGGGGTTTAAAGTTTTCAAAAAGGGTGGGTAAAACTCATCATGCCAGGGGCCCGGGGGGACCAGCCCCTTTTGAGACTCAGTGTGGGATCCAAGGGAAAGCCTGAGGGGGCCGCCCTGGGGGGGTGGCGAAGTTTTTACATGTAGCTCTGGTTTTATCTATGTTGTTTTTCTCCCTTGTATTCTTGTCAATGTATTTTGTCTTGAAATAAAGTTTGTATAAAAAAAATGGGGGGTAGGGAATGGAATAATCAAATGGTTAAAAAAAACAAAACACTTTGTTTATCCTCATAGCACCCGGACCTTGTCATAGTGGTCTAGTAGCGGACGGGGGGGGAAAAAAACCCCTGCTCAAACCCTGTTGCCCTGGGTTTGTAACTGATGGGTATCTGGGGGTTTGGGAATCTTTTTTAAATTTCAAAGTTTTTTATGATATGGGATGTTAGTGCTATTTTTGGTTTTTTAAATTCTTTACTGCCGCCTTTGAAGGGGGGTATTCTTTTTTTTTAGTGTGTGGGGGATGACCCTTGTGTCCATGCTCCCTCTCCTTGGAATCAAAAGGCACTTGACGGGGGGCTTTTGCAGTTCTTGAGGGAACACAGAGTTCCATGAGTCTGGGGGGGGGGCCCAAGTACATGGGCATTAAATTTATTCCCTTTTTCCCAAAGTCTTGTGGTGTTAGGATAATACCCATTTTTTTAAGATGCCCAAAATTTTTGGTTGTTAAAAAAATTCTTGTTGTCAACCCTTATCGGGTAACGGCTCGAAAAACCCCTGATTCTCTGGGACTTTGTATCTCCTATTTTTTTGCTGACATCTGTTTTGTCCCCTGTTAGCTGGGACCCAATACGGGGTTTTTAGTTTTGGGATAAGAAAAAGTTTTTTTTTTCAATGTCCTTTATGGCTTTTGGTTCTTCTTAAGTTTCTTGTCTCCTGTAAGATTCCTTCAGCTTAATTTTCGATTTTGCTATTTCAAAACCCAATGCCTCTCTTTGTGTTTCAGATATTTGGGCCCCCCTCTCAGCGCTTGTGATTCTTCCCCTTCGTCTGTAAAGGGCTCTCTTTTCTTGTTTACTCTTTTTTTTTTAAAGGAATTTTTTTAGCAGACCTCAAAAACCCCAGAGTTTTTTTTTTAAAAGGGAAAAGGGTTGGATCCGTGTTTTTAAAAAGGGTATCTTTCCCCTTTTTAATTTAAACTGGTTGTTTCCCCTTTTAATGTTTTTTTTTTTTGAAGTTAATTTTGTAAGAATTCGTTGATCCATTTTGCTTTCAACCCCTTTGAAACCCATGTCTAAACCTTATTTGTTGTGATCTTTTTCCCTTTGTTTTTATTTCCCGTATCAGTCGTTTTGTTAGTGAAGATGAGGCCCCGGTTTTTTTTTCTGGTTTTTAGGCTCTAATATTTGCGGGTTTTAAGGTGAATTTATTCAGGTTTGCTCGTGTGTGTGTGTGAATTTTCATCGATACTTTTTAGGTGTCTTAAAAAACCAAAATCCCCCCTTTCAAAACCCCTTTTTACAAAATCCCTTAAAAAACCCAAACAATCCCTTACAACAATCTTCCCTTTTTCCTTACATTGAGCATTTCCCGGTAGGCTGTTAGCTTACTATAAAAGTATTTTGTTTTGATTTGGTATACGTGCTGTATGATATATATGATATATATACTGTAGTTTGATTTTGGATTTTTTTATTATTTTTTCCCATCCCATAAAAAATTCCCCCTTGATACATAAAAAAATTTTTCCCTCCCAAAAAAAGTTTTTGCTTTTATACAGTGAAAATTTTTTTTTCCCTTATTATAGTTTTGTGATAATTTTTTTATTTTATGTTTAATGGCCCGTTTTTATCAAGTTTTTTGCCGTTTTTTAGATAAAAGCACAGCAGGAAAGATTTTGACTATATACTTTTGATTTTTTTAAAAAAATTGATGGTTTGGGAGTTGTTCCGGATTTTCAGACTTGTGACAAACCATCTCCTGATACTGTAAGGATCAATATTGCATCGCCACGAACAAATGCTCAGTTTTGTCCCAAAGGTAAGCTCCAGACCACTTATGTGGTATTTGGGGCAAGCTACAGCTCCTGGGTCCCAAATCAGATGTTTTTGATAACTTATGTGAATTTTAAACCATGTCTCGGTCCCCCCCGGTGTTGCAGCTCCTGGTACCGAGTGACATACTCTGGGAAAACCAAACTCACAATCATACTCTGTACAACCCACAACAACCACAACCACATACCCCTACAAACACAAGTGACAATCTAATATTAAAACTCACAACTTTTCAACTAGAACCAAAATCACAGCTCAAAAAATACACTTGTACAAGCATCTCTACAAATTCATCGACTACAACTACAACCATCTGTCTACAAAAAAACAAGCTGCACTACAAACAACCCTACAACTTCTAGTCTAGTGACTCATAATTTCCCCCCCCCACCAGCCTTTTTTCAGGGGAATACCTGGGTTTACAATACATGGCACACGAAGTTTTCCCCCCAACACATAAAACACACACACACACACACACACACACACACACACACACACACACACACACACACACACACACACACACATACACACACACACACACACACATACACACACACACACACACACACACACACACACACACACACACACACAACACAAAACACACACACAAAGAACTGTTCCCCAGTCAGGGAAAAGGGGGTGTGAAGGTCACAGTTACATAAAAAAAAATTTAAATCAGTGCCAAGAGAGAGGGGGGAAAGGGCGTAGGCCTAGTGAGGGTGCAAAATAGTATTGCCAAAATCCCAATACCAAAATTCAATCCAGAATAAGAGACCCGCCAGGGAGTTAATGAGATAAGAATACACGAGTTAGTGTACAGGGATACAGGGGAAAATAGTGACGAAGAAAAAGAAGAGGAAGCAGGAGCCAAATCGTGGGAAACATCTGATCAGGGAGCCAGACGACAGCCCTGCCAGAGAAAATACATAGCCTTTTTTTGGTTGTATGAGGGAGTTTAGTCCGGCCCCGGGAAAAACTGGGTAGCTGAAGGTCATTATGCATGCCTAAAAGCTGACTATCATACCCCAGAGCACTTAACACTTAGTAGAGGAGAGGAACTGGGGGGGTTTAATGAGGGCCAGAGGCACATGGGGTGGGGGCAGGTGCTAAGATCAATAAAATACACTAACATAATTTATTCAAAATAAGTAAAGTTATTCAGGTATACATGAGTACAGTGATAGGTTATCACACAGCAGATACGTGTAGAGAAAACCTAGGATAACCCAGCAAGTCAGACAGCGTGAAATATTTTATTTAAATCAAGGTAGAGAGGACAAGTGCACACACGCACACACACACACGAGTGTGGATACACACACATACATGAACAGCTAGGCTGTGGAAACTGACCTTACACCACCCCTGCCCCTGTCCTCTGCTTCTCTCCTTCTCTCCTCTCTACTCTCTCTCCCTCTTTCATCTCTATCTCCTCTTTTCTCTCTCTCTCTCTATCTCCTTCATTCCTATCTCTATCTCCCACTCTTCTCTCTCTCTCTCTCTCTCTTCTCTCTCTCTCTCTCTCTCTTTTTCTCTTCTCTCTCTTCTCTCTCCCTCTCTCCTCCTTCTCCCTCTAACTCCCTATCTACCATCCTATCCCTTCTATCTCTCTCCTCCTCTTTCTCCTCCCAGTCTCCCTCACACACCACTTGTCCTTCCTCCTCCCTTTCATCTCTCACTCCCATCTACCATCCTATCACTTTCTATCTCTCTCTCTCCCTCTCTCCCTCTCTCTCCCCTTCTCTCTCTTCTCCTCTCTCATCTCTCTCTGTCTCCTCCTCTCCTCCTCTCACTCTCTCTCTCTCCTCCTCTCCTCTCTCTCTCTCTCCTCTCTCTCTCTCTCCCTCCCTCCTCTCTCTTCCTCCTCACCTTCCATCCATCTTCCTCCTCTCTCCCGTGCATAACCACAGCTCCTCTCCTCCTTTTCCCTTCTTCCCTCCCCATCCCCTTCTCCCACCCTTCTCTCCCTGCACCCCAGTACTTCTACCACCTCTCTCCCCTCTCTTCCCACCCATGCTTAACAAGCAGTTCCTCTCCCCTCTCTTCCTTATACCTTCTAATCTCTCCCTGCCACTGTCCCCCTCCCACTTCATATCCTTCTCCCTCCACCCCATCTCCCCCTTTCTCTCCCTACAACATACACCCATCTTTACACTCACACCCACCACTCAGAAAATATATAAGCCTCCTCTTCCTCCTCACACTCGCCCTCACACTCTCCCTCACACCATCACTCTGTCCCCTCCCTCCCCTCCTCCAACTTACACCCCATCCCCATTCTATCACTTTCTCTCCTCCCTCCCCCTCTCTCTTCTCTTTCTCTCTCTCCTCTCTCTTCATCCTCACCTTCCATCCAACTTCCTTTTCCTCCCTCTCTCTCTCCCCTAGCCTCACTGCAATCCCTTCCCATCTCTCCCTATACCCCTAATCTCTCCCTCCCACGTCCCCCCTCCCACCTCTTTCCTCCCCCCCCCACCCTACCTTCCCCCTCCCACCTCATGTCCTTCTCCCCCACCCACCCCCCTTTCCCCCTTTTCCCCCCCTTCTGCAAACACCATCCTCACAAAACACCTGAAAATACAAAAATTTCAATGTGGAAAAAATTTCCCCAGGAAAAAGGGAAAGAAATCGGGGATGGTGGACAAACCTTTGGGGGGAAAGTTTGGGAGGCGGGCCCAAAAAAAGGGAGAATGAGGGGAAGGAAGTGTGAGCTTGGCAAAAAAAATGGAGGAGGAGGCAAAGAAGAAAGGGGGGCCCAAAGGAAAAAGATAAGATACAGTGCTTAGAAGAGGAACTGAAAAACCTGACACAGCTTAAAGAGAAAATGACAGTACAGACATAACATCAGGAACTTCTTACATAGCAAGGGGGCTGTAGGGAGCAAAAAAATATACTGTATGCAGGGCCCTTTTTACCCCCTGGGGCCATGGGAAAAAGGGGAAACACACTAGGAACAAAAGGGGTCAGAAGACAATGAAGGAGCTATGCTGATGCAGGGATCCAACAGACACCTACAGGGGGGAGGAAAGCTGACAAGTGAGACAGACCCGAGCTTCAGCCAGGGGAAAGGGGTTAAAGGGGAAAGGGAAAGCTCCCAAAGGAAGGAACTAAAAAACCTCAGAGGAGCAATGGGAACAGGGGGGGCCGGGGAGAAGGAAACCAGTGAAAGAAAACAGGGGGAGAAAAAAAATGATTGAAGGTATCATGAAAGCAATAGGTGAGGGGAAAAAACCCAGGGGACAAATTTTCGGGGAATTGAGTGGTTTGAAGGGGAAAACGGCCCCCAAAATATTTCGGGAGAATCAGCTCGAAACCCTGATCCGCAGGAGAAAGACGACTGAGGGGCAAACCGGGGTACCAAAAGAGTATACCCGAAGAACAGAACACAAGAGGAAAGGACGATACTGAAAGAGAGGGGACGAAGACGAAAGGAGGAATGAGAGGAAATAACAAAGACGGCAGAAGAACCCCCACCCAGGAGGAAGAACAAAAAACCCTCCAGAAACACCGGGGAAAGGGCTAAAGACAACCCCCCAAAGGCAACTGAAAAACAAACCAACACTCACATACTCCCTATCTCCCCCCCCCCACATATGGACACTCTGCCCCCCCCCCCATCAAAAACCCTCCCCCAACCCAACCCCCAGGCCCGCCCTCCTGCCCCCAACCCCCTTTCTCGGGACACATTTTTAAAAAAGAAGTTGAGGGTTTGAGGTATGACACGAGAGAGAAGGGTTATACATTTTTTTGGGACTGCAAGTGGGCCCTTTTTGATACATTTCCCCAAAAGAGATTAGTGCAGAAGCAGAGGATCAGGCATATAACAGGAAAGGCACTGCAATGGATGAGAATACCTGACTGGGAAACAAGTCATGGTACGTGATGAGGTTCACATGGCCCTGTGCGTGGGGGGCCCCCAAGGGTCAGTCCTAAGACCAGTGCTATTTTTTTATATGTGAATGACATGATGGAATGGAAGACCCAGAAGTGTCCCCTTGAGATGATAGAAGTTAATGGAAAATTAAAACAAATGAGGATCCCGGCTGGGCCGGTCCAGCAACTGGCTTCTGAGTTTAATTACGCTAAATAAAGCGAAGTTTGGGGAAGGGGAAGACCGCAGACAGAGTAAGGAGGTGGCCAAAGACTGCAAACCCCACTATAGCATTCCGTCTTTAGTATCGGTGGTGGACAAGACAAGATGTTCCAGGATGGGGGCAAGAAACAAGGGGGACAATTGGAAGTTGAAGACTCAGACGGCGGTACAAGGGGAAGTATTTCTTCATATAGAGTTGTCAAAATGGAATAGTCTAGCAATTGATGTAGTGGGGAGGAACCATAGTTTTCGATGAGGTTGATAAAGCTAGGGAAAAGGGGGGAGAAGCCCTAGTAGGTCAGTGAAGGGGCGGGGCCAGGGCTAAGTCTCGACCCTGCAACCCCCCAGGGGTGAGTACACACACACACACATACATAAAACACACAAAATATACAAACATACACACACACATGCACACACATATACAAAAAACTACACAAAACATACGTATACACACACACACACACACAAAAATAGTAGGGATGGGGGGCTAGCACAACTTGTAGAGCTCCGTGAATAAAGTTTTTTTGAGGGCTCAAGGAACTGCAGGGGTTATAAATGTGTCAGGGTAGTGAACAACCCTTGAAGGATTTACGAGTTCCCCTGAGCCAAATGGGGGGAGACCCAAAATTTTTATAAGTGAACTAGAAATAAATATTTGGTGGGGTCAGGGGGCCTAGTGTGTCCAGACGACGTTCCACTTGCCCCCTAGATAATAAAGTGAAATAAATATTAAAGTAAAAAAATACAGTGAATAGGTTATATTATATATCAATAATATTTGAATTCCCGAAATATTTTTAAAAAAGGAAAAAATGTTTAAAGTGACTTTTTTTGGGGAAATTTTCCTTCCCCCGGATTTTTAAAGTCCCACAATAAATGTCACTTTTTGGGCCCTTTTTTATTATTTATATATCGACAAAAAACAAAGGGATATACGCCAAAAACAATGAGTTGGACAATCTCAGGATTAACCCCGGGGGTTTTCCCCATCGCAAGTATTCACCTATGCATGATTTTCGGGGATCGGGTTTAAAATTCCAATTTCCCCCGCTGCTGTTTGTGAACGGGCAACCCCATAGTAAGATAAAGGGAAAAGGAAATCAAGTACTCGGAACTAGTAGCAAGAATTTCTAGTAGAAAAGGGCGAGCAGACAGGTAACATAGAATACATTAACTGGTAGATCAGGTGTCAGGTCAGGCCAGGGAGAGGAGCATTTGACTACGTGTTTCCGAGACCCCACATACACACATACATACACATTACACCATCCTTTCACCCACTTTTTACAAAAAATCCACACAATAATTCCCCACACACATAGGAATAAAAACAAGAGGATCAGACACGTAAAAGGAAAAAACCTGCTGGATCAAGTATTTACAGGAGGCAACAAGGTCATGGGAGCGAGATGTCAAATGGGCACCCGTGGAGTGGGTTCCACAAAGGGCAGTCCAGGGCCTGTACTGTTTTTTGGGATATGTGAATGACATAACGGGAAGGATAGACTCAAAAGGGCCCGTTTTCAGATGATTTAAGTTAATGAGAAGAATCAAATCGTCGAGGATCAGGCGGACCAAAAAGGGCAGGGTAAAACCTGGTGCAGTAACTGGCCCCTTTAATTTAACCCTGCCAAATGTAAAATCAGAATATCGGGGGGGCAAAGAAGACCCAAAGAGTAAGCAGGGGGCAAAGACGCAAACCCCACTAAAAAAAAGATCTTTGGGGGGATAAAGAGCACATCTCCTGAGGCACACATCAATCAGATAACGCTGCAGCATACGGGGGGCTGGCAAACCTAAAATAGCGTTCCAATACCCCC